>JABUQX010031611.1:15000-48696 GCA_015478945.1 Trachelipus rathkii | reverse complement strand
GGAGAAGGGAGATAATATTTTATGTGTAGAATGAAAAATTCCAAAACAAATTGTGAACTCTCAGATGCGATATTACTACTATTCACACTTAAATATTTCAATAGTATTTTACGAACGTAATATCGGCGATTTCAGAAAATCGTAAGATAAATTATATAATTTATTGATAAACATTTACTGTTTTAAATTTATTATTAATACTTAATTTAATAATATTTGTTATAATTATATATTAATATATATATTAATTAATATATTTATTTATTATATATATATAATTATTAATAATATTAATAATATACTATATATTATAAACTTAACTTATTTAACGTTTGCTTTATATATACTCTATATGGCTAGGGGGGTAACTGGGGGAATCATACAGGTGAAAGTCGAACTTTTTTAAGGCGGGATATACTATAGCGCCATACAACGTGTTTCGCGAGTTCTCATCAGGTTTTAATTCTTGCCACTTAGTTAAGTATATAGATATATATATATATTTAATATAATAAGATTATATATATATTATATATATATATATATTAATATAGTATTATATTAATTTATATATTATATATATATATATATATTATGCTTTATATTATAATATATAAGATTTATATTTATCTGTGGAAGACAGATGATAGATAACTGTATATTGTGATAAATAACTAATCCAATATAATATGAGTTGAACTATCTTTGTTTTATTATATAGAGCTATCAGTTTCTTATTTAATTTTTATTTTTTTGTCTATTTTTTTTTAATATATAATTTATTATCTAGTTATGATATATGATCCTAAACTAATTTATTATACTCATTTATAAGTGGTAACGGTATCAATGAAATTCAAAATATATAGAAAGGGGTCTATAATTTTTTTACGATACTATTACCGTGTAGTTTAATTGTTTTTTTTATTTTTTTAACTAAGAATAATTTAATATTATTATATTATAACCAATCAGTAACTCTGTTAAAAGATGGCAGGAGTCTTGGAGTTCTTCGGTGCCTATTCCGGGAACGAGAGGTGTAGGATTAGATTTCCCGTTAACCTGCTTACGAGGTGAAGGTTCTATCGGTACTCCCCGCTGCTTTATTTGGTATTTAATATGGTAGTGTTACGGGGGGTTTTATTTCCGAGCCGCTTATAACCTATATTCGGGGTTATGGAAAATTAGTTCCGGCCATCCTGTCCCGTGGGCTCTGAGCCTTACTACCTTATTATTTTTTTTATTTTTTTTATTTTTTATTTTTATGTTATATTTTTTTTATACTCACATATATATTGTATATTAGCTTTATTATATATAATTTACGCACTTTTATTTACAAAATATATCAAAATGGTGTTTCTGTAAGTGTCGTATTTATTTATTACGGTTATATATTATTATTATAATATTTTATTACTGATAAATTTATAGGTTCATAGATAAATTTACTTTTATTAAAGGGCACGGAAAAGTATATGAAAATGTTAGATTATATTTTGGGGACTTTGGTAGTAATTGATGAATTTTCGTTTGTACCTAACTTTGTTCCAAGGAAATTGAGTTTAATTGGGAGTTTATAAAAATATACTAATGTTTGCTTTTATAAAGAAGAAAAATAGTAATTTGTTCTCATTTCATCTCATTTTTTAGAATTTGCATAGTAATTTTATTCTTTTTAAAAATTAATTTTATCAATTTTAAGTAGATTTTATAGTATAGATCGTTTAATCTTTTTTTAGTACGTTGAATACCTGTGTCCCAGGATTTAGACCTTTAATAATTGGAGGTTACTACGGGTACGTGGCCGACGAAGAGGCATAATTTCACACGTTCTTGGTTGCAGTAGCTGAACCCGATCTTCCCCGTATTTCTCTCCTTTATCTAATTTTAGATGTTTTAGGGCAATTTTTCTTATCTCTTTCTATTTTTTTTAATATTAATGAGTTCCGTGTTGTGATTGTTAATATATATATATATATATATATTTATTATATATGATATATATTATATATATATATATATATATATATATATGAATATATATAATATATATATATATATATATATATATATAATATATTATATATATATATATAATATAGTAATACTTATATATATATTATATAATATTATTTACTTTCTTTCTTTCTTTCATTATCTCCCTCTCTTCCCCCCAAGACTGGGGGTAAGTGCGTGTCATGCATCGGAAAGAAAAGCAGTAGAAAATATGACAAAACAAGTCGAAAGAAGCCCAGCTTTACCATACCATTAATTAGTGAGAAACTCGTCACATACAGAAATCCACCTAAGCTTCACGGACCTGCGACGGACCTCACTATGTGTAAATGCCCACTACAAACTCCCGCCATGTCCTCTCTAGTTAGCACCTTTATTCTCGTCGTCTGCAAACTCACGATTCTCTCTTCAGGACATACATTCTTCACCGACTCAATCAATTTTCCTTTGGTCTCCCAGCCGGTCGGTTCCACACACTCGCCACTATGCATTCCGCTTAACCAACCGACTATCATTCATTTTCCACATGACAAACCATCCAATCATCTTTCCATTTATTCCTCATGTACACCTTTCTTACAAGCGCACAGAACTCTCTAATCGGTTCATTCCTCATTTTTAATATAATCTTTCTCACACCTAGCAATGCCCTAAGATTGTCCATCTGAACACAGAAGGTGTTCGTGTAAGGAATCTAAGTATATGCGAAGTGATCTTCTCCAAACCATAGTCTCACTACTAAGAGGAGACAATAACACAGGGGTAACGGAACTACGCTCATAGTCAAGAGACCCTAGCCGCCAGCGATCTGAATTGAGTGCCCTTGTAACATTCACCAAACAGAGTATTGGCAAAGCAGAAACAATCTGGTCCATTCAACAACTTTCCTACTACACACTGGATCATCCATTCCCTTCTCATCCAACACATACCCTAATATTTAAACTCATGACAGGGGAGCAATAGGTTGTATATATATATATATAGTATATATTAATATTATATTAATATATATATATATATATAATATATATATATATATATATTGGCATATATTATAAAATACCTATAATATATATAATATATATATATATATATTATATCGGGAAACTGCTTTCGAATAATGAATAAGGATGGTTCTTTCGTACTGATGAATGATGTGTATGTGAGGGGAGTGTTTATCTAAGCGAACATTTCGGAAGAAATCTGTATAGACATTTATTGTTCAGTGTTGAAGAAGGTAATAGTGAATGTGTGTGGTTTTTGATGGTCAAAGCAGGATAAGGTATTTTGGGATGAGAGTCTTATTAAGAGAATAGGTAATGGGTAGAGTGAGAAAGTTGAGAAATGGTAGATCTGCTGGTATAGATGAAATTAATATGGAAATTGATCAAGAAATGGTGGTCGGAGATTTTGATTGATTGGATTTAGAAGTTGTGTAACAAGCGTTTATAGTGGGTATAATTTCGGGATTGGAGGAGAGCGTAATAGTACTCTTATTTAAGGGTATAAGAATAGGGTAACTTGTAAAAAGGAAATCTATAATAGGGAGTTAGTTTATTAGGTGTTGTAGGAGGAATATGCTGGTATTATGGTCGAAAGAGTACGGCAAGTGACTGAATGACTTATTGGTGAAGAATATAGTTGTTGTAGAGTGGTAGAAGATCTGTGGATTAAATCTTTACATTGAAACAAATGATTGAGAAAATGTAGAGAAGAAGAAGAATGAAATTGTATTTAGGTTTTGGCTTGCAACAGGCGTATGATAGGACTAATAGGGTAACTCTATGGCAGGTGTTAGTGATATACTGGTGTTGGGGTAGGCTTCTGAATGGAATCCAAGGTATGTAATGACGATAGTGAAGCGTGTGTAAGAATAAAATGGAGTCGAATGATTGGTTTAATATTAATAGCGAGTTAGGCAGGGATGTGTTATGTCTCCTTGGTTATTAATTTGTGTATGGATGGGGTTTATGAAAGAATTCAGAGGTGAGGTGACAGGGGATGGTGTTGGAATGAATGGAGAATGGAAGAAGTGGAGGGTGCCCTGCTAATATAAATGCGGATGATTTGGTTTTGTGTGGCGAATCTGAAGAGATTTAGAGAGGATTGGTAGAGAGATTTGGCAGGGTGTGTAAAAAGGAGGGTAAAGCGAGATAAGAGTAAGTTTAATGGTGTGTTGATGAGGACATGTCCTCGTGTGTGAAGTTAGATTGGGATGGTGAGCAACTGGACATAGTGCGTCCTAAGAGAGGAGTTCTGAGTTTAAATATTTAGGATATACGTTTGGATGAAAAGGGAATGGATGACGCAAAGTGTAGTTGGAAAGTTGTGAATGGTAGGAAGGTGGCTGGAGCAATTAAATCCTTGGTGGATGTGAAGGGACTAAGTCTTGCATGCGCTAGGGTTTTGCAGTAGGGTACGTTGAAACTGAACGAATCTGGAAACAAATGAAGGAAGCGGTTGTTAGTAGTGCAAAAGAAGTATGTGGTTATGCTAAAGTAGGAAGTAACAGTGAGTGGTGGAATGAAGAGGTGATGCAAGCGGTTAAAAGTAAAAAAGAATCGTGGTTGAATGTACTAAAAGCCAATGATGAGGTTTCAAAAGAAAGATGTTTGGAATTATATAAGGAGGAAGAAAGGAATGCTGAAAGATGCATACATACCTCTGCCAAACCTACATTTCTCTCTTCCAGGCATTCTTTTACTGACTCAATCTACTTTTTCTTCGGTCTCCCAACCGGTCAATTCCCAGTAGGCCAGTACACTTACCACTATACTTCCGCTTAACCAACCGACTATCATCCATCCTTTCCATATACCAGACTATCTTAATGTACTCTCATTTATTCTCTCGTTTACGAATTTCGTCACACCACACAACACCCTAATGCGTTCATTCCTCATTTTATCAATTCTTCTCTCACAAAACACGCCGCTAAGATTGTGCATCTGAATACTTTGTACCTTAGATCTATACCTCTTATTCCAGACCATTGTTTCACTACTATACATTAACACAGTAACAACATACCCTCATGCAAAACCCTAGCGCTCTCAAGACTTAGTCCTTTCACATCCACCAAGGATTTAACTGCACCAACCACCTTCCTACCATTCACAAATTCCACTCCTCATCGTCTTTACCCTTTTCATAGTAACCTATATCCTAAATTTTAAACTCAGATTCTTGTTCATTGCTCACCATCTAACATGACTTCACACGGCGGACTTTTCTCACTCACTACTATAGCCTTACTCTTATCAATATTTACTTTCAAACCCCTCCTTTTACACACCATTCCAAACCCCTCTACCAATCCTTTCAAACTCTTCAGATTCACCACATAAAGCCAAGATAATCTGCAGTACATAACCAGGGCACCTTCACTCACTCCATTCTTCATCATTTTAAAACCTTCCCACTCACCTCTAGTTCTTTCATAACCCATCCATATGGAAATTAATATACAAGATAACACATCCCTGGCTTACTCCCTATTAATATTAAACCAATCATTTCGACACTTTTTATTCTTTACAGCACTCTTCCAAACTACCGTCATACATACTTCCTGATTCCCAAATTCAGAAGCCTACACATCACCATATATCAACACTCTGCCACAAGCTTCCCTATAATCATTACACTATTTTAAGTTCCATGAAACCTAAATACAACTTATTCTCTCATATTTTTCTCATATCATTTTCTCTGTAAAAATTTGACCCATGCCATCATCTACCACTTCCTCACACCTGCACCCTCTCGCTCTTCACCAGTCAGTCCCTTCAGTCACTCGACGTACTCTTCTCAACCAAAATACCAGCATGGATCTTCCCTACAACACTCAATAAACTAACTCCCCTATAGTTCCTACAGTTTCTCTTATCTCTTATTATAAGAGAAATATTACTGCTCTCCTCTAATCTCTCGGAACTATGCCCTCCATAAACGCTTTGTGTAACAACTTCCAAATCCATTCAATCACCATCTCGCCTCCATTCTTGATCATTTCACCAGTAATTCCATCTATGTCTGCAGATTTACCATTCTTCAACTTTCTCACCCTACCCATTACTTCCTCCCTACTTATTACCTCCTCCCCAAAATACCTATTTCTTCTTACACAATTGTTAACATAATTCTTTCATAATTTTTGGTTTATTAAAAGCATTAAAGACCTTATGTTTGAAAAATTATCAATGGATAACGCAGCTTATCTAACTTAATAACGTAGCTTTAAAAAATTACTTTTAACTGAATATTTAAAATTTTAAATATTTTAATGTTAATAATATTTAATTAGAAAATTTTATGAACATTTTTAATCAGATGATAAAAGTGGAAAACCGAAATCCATTCAGTCGTTTGGACGAGTTGGTTCTGGGTACACAGTTTCAGAGCTTGAAGATCTGATTGCGAAGCTGTCCAAATATGAGAGTCCAAAACAACCAAATATTGTAGCAGTTGGAAGAGAAAAACCAGATATTTGGTACCAACCTGAAAAATCTTGTGTTCTTGAGGTATGTTTGGTTCCTGTTAAGCTACTGATCAATTTACATATCGGAGCATTTTTATATGTCTCAAAAAGTTCATCATATTGTAGACTTTTTTCAAGGTTATATTGTGAAAGGTATAGAAGGATATTGAATGTTTTATTTTTGTTTTATCGCACCTCTCTTAATCAATGATTACAGACTATTACAGAAAACAAAGAAAACTTTTTACTTTACCATTCATTTCAATGATGACGTACTTAACAGTCTTATTGGTCAATGTGTATTTGTGTGTGACTATTTATAAGTGTGTGTGGGTGTGTTTTACTATCAGGTCTTTCTTCTCCTTTAGGATCGTCTTAAGTTTGAAATATTAGCTTTCCTTATTGGTTTCATCATATTTAGCTAACTTTCCTCTTTGGGTATTATTACTTACAATTTTTATGAACAGTATTCTCCTCATGCCTTTTAGTTAACTTTATTTTAAAAGTAACGATAAAAAATCGACGTCAAGGGGCTAAATATAAAACATAAACTATAGAAAAACCACTTTTTCCACAGTACTATATATTCTTTTCTCTTTCCTAAAAAAATTAAAGAAAAAAAAAACGATTATTTCAAGTTTATAAAGAGAATTATATAAGGAACATATTAATTTATTATTATTATTATTATTATTATTATTATTATTATTATTATTATTATTATTATTATTATTATTATAGGTGAAGGGAGCTGAAATTATAAAATCTAATCTGTACAAAACTGAATACACACTGCGATTTCCGCGAGTGGAAAAGATCCGATCGGACAAATCTTGGTTTGATATTTTGACTACAAATGAACTTAAAGAACTTGCCACGGTAAGATTATTTATTTATTTATTTATTTATTTTTATTTTTTTTTTATTATTTTTTTTTTTTTAAAATAAATTTCATTATAAAATAAGATTACCTCTCCTGTGAGCAGGATAAACATTTGCTGCGAATTGTATAAATAGGAAAAATATTTAGTTTAATTATTCATTTGTACGGTTGAGTAATGTATGCAGTAACGAGTCTGACTTGTGAGGTAAAAGTTCCTGAGTTCGATTTCTAGAAAGGAATTTTTTTAAAGAGGCTCCTCTCCTTGATTAAGAGTAAAAATTGCCGTATGAAACAAATGACCAAGTTTCATAGAATATTTGTAATATAATCTTTATTTTATTGGCTCTTGAAGAATGGTGGGTAAGGGTGAATAGTTATTCTTGCATAAGCATCTCGATTAAAAAATGCTTTGGAAATATATTATGATTTGGTATGCGTGTTTAATATGGACTAAGAATTTATTTTATGTCGTATGGTATATACGACTAGTATTTATTTTTTTCTTTTTCATTAATTTTTCTTTTTTGGAAAGGCTATGTGGGGCATAATTTTTTTAAGGACCTAACCACCACCCTTCCTGAAAAATGTGTATTTAATATATTTTCTATAAAAGTATTTCTTCCTTCCTTCATTTTCTTCAGCCATGCATATTTTATTAAAACGCTCATAATAGTAGTTTTAGCTCACATATTAGGGAAAGAAGACAGTATGTTGTTGTCAGAGTACATATTTATTAAAAACCAAAGTAAATAATTATTTAATATTTTTGTGCCTCGTGGCGTAGGAGGTTAACTCGCCGACTCTCATGCGAGAGGACGCTGGTTCAATCCTCCGCGTAGCAGTCTGAGTTTTATCTTCCTGGGGGCAAGAATTAAAACTCGGCTGCGAAGACGTAGGTGGCGCTGGTTTGGGATAGCCGGCCTTAAAGTTCGATTTCCTGTAGTTCCCCTAGTCCCCCCCCCCCGGTTACATATTTCTGAAAAGGGGATAAAACAGTTAAAAAAGAAGTTTTATATTATTTTTCATGATGTAACTGTAGTTATTTGTTACCTGAATAAAGTGAACGGTTACTTTTTTGAAACCTCCTTAGCAAAAAATTATTTTCATTCCTTTTGTTTAAAGCGTATATTATATTCAACTATTTAAGGCATTTATAAATATTACCACTCGGAGTCAGATCGAAACACAATTTTATATAAAATTATTTTTCATACTTATGCTTGTAATTTTAAAATGAAACGTGGAAATTTTTTTTAGAGGCTTGCAATCCTGTATTCACCGTCCTCCATTTTTTGTAGATACAAGTCTGTTGCTAAGGGTTTAAAAGAGAAAGACTTTTTACCTTTGATGCAACCATATTAAAACCCAAAATGCCTGGTAACTTTTTTTAATTTGAATTCTATTCTTTTTTTTCTCTTCTTTTGCAGGAATCGAGTGGAAAGCTTGCCAATAAACATTTTATTAGTGAAAGCGGGGAATCTCCCAAGAAGAAATTATCTAAAAGAAGTCATCAACCATCTTTACCTGACTTATTCAGACCAGCTGACGTGTCTAATATTGTTAAGGTATTATTATTATTATTATTATTATTATTATTATTATTATTATTATTATTATTATTATTATTATTATTATTATTATTATTATTATTATTATTATTATTATTATTATTATTTGATTGTTTTTTGTTTATTTGGATGTGGGCATGTTGCTGCCGTGGAAAAACTCACAACGAGTTTTGGTGGATTCTTCTTCTACCTAATACGGACTTGAGATCTTTCGCAAATCTCATTTAATTCTTTCTCCACTTCTTTCATCCCTTCACTCGATACATTTTCATCTTTATAGGCAACCTTCATAAGTTGTAATATCTTATTCCAATGCCCTTGTTCAAATTGAAGATGTAATTTCAATAGTTTTCTCTTCCTTCCCTCTGGGTTATTCATCCAGTTTTTTTCTCAAACCTTCCATACCAAATATTAACCTTTTTTTTTATCCTTTTATGAGCTTAATCTTAATATGTTTTTGTTGTTCGCTTTGTCTATATTTTATTTCTAGATCTTGAAACACTCCAAAAATAACTCCTTTATTTCTCATATCAACACCAATTTCATCCTTTCCATGGTTTCTTTACCTATCAACCATGGTATATCCCCTCTAATTACTTCAATTTTAATTAAAAATTTATAATTTCCTAGGTAATAGTTCGGAAAAGGGTAATCCTATCAGATATCGATATTTTAGAAAAGAGAATCGATTTTATAATATTCCCATCAAACAAGGTTGCCATGTCTTGTATATTAAAGAATGTGTTCAAGTTCATGCAATCAATATTAAAAAAATATTTACACATAAATATAAAAAAAAAATTTAGTACGTTGTTTTATATATATATATATATATATATATATATATATATATATATATATATATATATATATATATATATATATATATATATATATATATATATATATATATATATAATATATATATATATATATATATATCATATATATATATACTATATATATATATATATATTATATATATATATATAATACTAGTTTCTTTCTTTCTTTCTCATCTTCCTTTTATTCCCAAGACTGGGAGTAATGTGCGTGACAAGCATCGGAAAAAGAAAAAGAGTAGAAGAATATGACAACAAGTCGAAAAGATAATTATACCATTAAATTATGTAAGAACCGTCGCAGTCAAAAAATCCACCCTAGAGCTTCACGGGACGTGTCGAGTCCTCACTATGGTAAATCGTCAAGTGTAGGGTCATCCCCTGGCTCAGGTGGCTCCACAACCATACCCCCTAACAACACCCTGCCACGCCATTCTCCTCTATCATGCACCTTTCTTTCCGCCCGCCAAACTCTCATTCTCTCCCTGCCAGAAAAATGACATGTCCTTTAATGACCTCAGATCCAACTTTTCTTTCGGTCCTCCCAGCCGGTCGGTCCCCCAACACACTCACCACTATATCATCTATCCTTTCCACATCGATCTAATCATTATTCCTTTCCAATATGACCAAACCATCTCAACAAAACTTTATTTATTTTTTTCATTTACCCCTTTCTTCAACACCACATAGCTCTCTAATACGTTCATTCCTCATTTTATCAATTCTTTTCACACCTAACACGCCCCTAAGATTGTCCATCTTAACACATTGAACTTTAGATCTATTCCTCATTCCATACCATAGTCTCACTACTATACATTAACACAGGTAACAACATACCCTCATGTAAGACCCTAGCACACTCAAGACTTAGTCCTTTACATCCACAACGATTTAATTGCACCAGCCATTTCTACTATTCACAACTTTCCTACTACATGCATCAATCCGTTCCTTTTCATCCAACATATATCCTAAATATTTAAACATCTTATTCCTCCTTTTTTCAAACATTGCCAACCCATGTGTCCTTTTCCTCCACATTTGTAACAGATGTCTTTCTTCTTTTATACCTTCTCTATTTTCCTTCTTATATACAGCTCCAGTGCTTTCACTCATAGCTTGTCTATTCTTCTCCCACCACATTTGTTCTCTTCCACTCTCTCGATCAGTTATATCTTTCTCCACCTTTCTTTCTTCTCTGTCTTCAAATATTCGTAACATTTGTTTTCGTATGTTGTCATATTCCAATTCACTTTCACCACACCCACCTTTAATAATTTTCTCTTCCCACTGTTTTAGATTCGCAGAATATAACAAATGTGCTCCTATTACGTCCTTTCCCATTCACTCATACCCAAACATGTTGCTTCACTCATTACTTTAGCATACCTTATCACATAATCTTTTACACTCTCTTTTTCTCTTCTCTCTATTTTCAACACATCTAACACACTATTAAATCTTTCCACTCTTTTATGCAATATATACCTGTTATCTAAAGCAGCTAAAACGAAATTAACTCCCCCCTTCTTTTGAAAGTTCCCCCATACTTATATGTTTCGTTATATCCTCTGCTTCCCCCTCTAAATGCTATCTTATAATGAGTCCCTTTTGCCTAACTTTCTCATTTAACTCTACCCAATCACTCACTTTCCTTCTCCACTTTTCATAGTCTCCTTCTAGACCTGTAAATACAGGACATTTCTCTATCATTCTACATTCACTCTCTCTCTCTTTTGATCTTCATCCTCTGAACCTCCCATTTTAGTAATCTTACCCGTTAAACTGAACTGGTAAACTTAGCAGAGTAGCGCACTGATTGAATAAAGTCTTAGATAATTTAAAAGAAACAAAATAATAAGTAAATTACCTGTCAGTTTAGCAGATCAGATGACGAATTGATAACAAGAAATATGTTGGTTGTTATTATTTGGTCGCGTAATATGCGTCACGTCAATAAAGTCTATTATATATTTACAAGTCACGTCTATATTGTTATCAGATGATCCGATGATGAATGAGATACGAGAATGAATGACTGATGATGGCGACTCCTTCTTTGTTATGTTTACATTCGAGAATCGAGTGATATAAATGATACATCTGGTCGTCGTAGAGATCTAGATTGTTATAATGAGCTACATGAGTTATGTGGATTACTGATCGCATGGTCTTGTAGCGATCAGCAGTCGATTATAGAGTAGCAGTACATACTGGGAAGTGGATAGGTGAGAAGTGCGCGGATACGAGTGCTGAAGTCTGAATTATAAACGTGTGGTAGGAGCCAAGTGCTGTGAAAGTTCTGATCAGTCTGCGCATCGCAGAAGAATGCTTCCTTGGTCATGAGCTGACTGAGTCGCGCACGTTCTGAGTAGTGTCTGCATGAGACGCTGAGAGGTCATAGTATCGATTGATTATGCAATTCATCATGAGGGATGTGATATAGTCGCTTACTAGTATCTGAGATGGGAGACTATACGAATACGGTAATGGTCTGATCAGGGTGCTCACAGATGAGGTGTTGAAGATCGGCTGCCATACGCAGAGTACGACAGGTAGGACTAGGTAACTGAGAGGACTATGCGTGCTCATGAGTGCTACGGATGAAGATAGAGTGCTGACGCAAGAGCGCTCGATTATGTTTGCGATGATGATGTTTCATTTTGCGCGCATCCTGATCGAGCATGCATATCGTGTCAATCCGTAGGGAGTTAGTCTAGAGTTACTAAAGAGGCGTGTGGAAATTGACTCTCGAGCCTTGTGGTGCTGCGGCGGATGACGCCGTCGGGGAGTCGTTGTGTGAGTGGCGAGATTAAGCTCTGCATCTACTTTTATTCATCACGAGCTTTCAAATGCTTTGCACACCTAACACGCCCTAAGATGTGTATCCATCTGAAACACATTAAATACTTGATCTATACCTCATGTCCAATACACATAGTCTGCACTACTATATCATTAAAACAGGTAACAACATACCCCTCATTTAAGACCTTAGCACACTCAAGACAGTATAGATGAGTGTGTATGGGACGGTGGCCAGCTTATTGCACGAGTTTGTCGTTAGTATGTGTCGAGCCTTCATAGATCAGAAGTGTCGCAGTGGCGAGCGCACACGTTCGACGCTGCGCGCCATGTCGCATGAGTACGGCTACGGATGACTTCTAGACTGAGGATGCCTATATCTACGTATTCACCCGTGCGTAGGGATACGCGCATAGATATGTCGATTATAGCTACGTGTTATAGATCTCTGGCGACGTCATATGCTCGACTGACATACTCATTACGTAGATGTACGCATAAATCGTATAGTATGTGCTCGGATCCATCGCTGGATTGATATATAATGACATCGATAGTTACCACGTAAAGCTCATATAAGTACAGTGATATAGAGGTCATAGTATAGGCGTTGATCGACACTCAGCCCGCTAGGTCTGAGACGTGATGCGGTATGATCGAGCAAATGATGTCTGCGAAGTGACGATCGATGCTGCAGCGCGATCATATTGACAGAGCACTCAGATCAGAGACGAGGTGTATGAGATGCTCTCGTAGAGCAGCATACTCAATGGACGATGAAGACATGTCATCATTATAACATCTTCTGGCGGTAAGCTGGTGAGTGCCATCGCACGCACTGTATGATGGCTATGTTGACGAGATGTCAGGGCACATCGGCTAAGAGAGGCTCGCAGCTATACGTGACTACGATTACTTTCAACCGCCTCGCGTTTTTACAGCACCGGCTATTAAATCTCTCTACCGAATCGACCACTCGTATTCAAACTCTCTTGCAGAATTCACCACGCTACAGAGAGAGCAGACGTTGCCGAGAGACATCTAATGGCGCTCGGCAGATGCTATAATGGTGGTACAGGTGGATCATGTGGTGGGTCGTTTAGGTGGTGGAGTCGGATATAGTGAGTGAGCTGGTGTTGTAGCGTGTACTATTAAGATGGCTGATCTGTGTGGTTATGCGCACTGATGCGCAAGGGATACGTGTCAGTCGCGTGCGATGAGGAGTATTGCTGTATGGTCATTGGCTAACTGGACCATATGAGCTTAACGACTCTCACGCGACTTTCAAGATGCTATAGTACGAGGCGCTGGCGCTCTCGACAGTCTAGCGATGGCTGAGAATGAGCGACTGCTGTAGCTCGAGGGACTCTGCTATGCTCTGCGGGTGTCCGCCCAGATACTCTAGAGTCGACGTACCAGCATGTCTTGGAAGTGGGATTGATGACTATCACTTATAGGAGAAATGATCGTCAGTATGCGCAATGAGAGGTCGTCTAATAGCAATAGTGATTGATCAGACAGCCAGTACAGAAGAGGAGACAACACAAGTGATGTGAGTCCTCGATGCATCGGCACAGCTCTGCTGACGTCCGGCTATTAATATTAAACCAATCACTTTTGACAACAATTTATTCCTTACTACACTCTCACTACTCAGTCATACATACTTTTGACATGTCCTCATACGCATGGTGATTAATGTGTTCGCTTATCATCACAGCGCGGACGAGATGAGAGAGCTCTTCGTATGATGACTGCACTGATAGCGATTGTTACTGATATAAACGCTTCGTTATAGATACGATTGCGTAGCGTATGGAGGAGCTTAGTGCGATATACATTCGCGACATTGCAGCATCGTAGCGACTGAGATTACTGGACGCGGCGTTAGTAGTAGCCATGCGTAATATGGCCGTCGAGAGTTCGAGAGGCTAGTTGAATAGCTATTCGAGATGTGCGACTGCGGTGGATTAGGAGGTGAGTCAGCGCTAAGCGCGTCGCTGGATAGAGACTCGGCGATTATAGCTGCGTTGGAGAGCTACTGGACCGCTAGGATGTCGAGAAGTAGAGCTGAATGATATGAAGAGCACTAGAGTACGGAGTATGAGATGAGTAGTGATGATGCCCTATATATATATATAGATCTCAGCTATAGTATATTGAGCGAGTGCTTAGGACACGAGGCTTGTGTTCGAGTCCAGTCAGCTAGAGCATCGCCGTATAGCGTATTGCACTAGCAAGGAGCGATTATCGATCGACAGTGATGATATTGCGAGCTGTAGGTTGAGTGGAGGCTGCGATCAGAGGCGGTAGCGCTAGTAATAGGAACCTATGAGGCTTAGGAGACTGGTAGAGTTACGATACTTATAGTAAAGTGATGTTTTTATTTGTAAGTGATATTATAAAAGTTAACGTAAATATATATATATAGTATATATGAGTATATATATAATATATAAATATAATATATATATATCTTAGTATATATATAATATATAGCGTAGTGAAGCTGGCGTCATATATAGTAGACAGGAGTATGAATATGAATCCTTGATCTGAGGCTCTCAATTGACCGATATGTCAGTTGCTTGAGTCGGCTGTCGCTCATGCTGTCTCTAATATCTGGTGTAAGTCGCATGATGCAGCATGAGTATGAGGCTGAGCGGACTTTATATATATATTATATGAGGGAGAGGTACACGGCATACTCGGAACGATGAATTAACCGTCCCATTTTTAATGGTGGCGTCTTTCGTCGTTTTTGCGTTCATATTGCTTCACGACACTCCATCCTCAGGCAACATATTCAGCTAACGCACCATCTTATCCACATATCATATACACATAATTAAAGTATCACACCCCACTTCTAGATAAAACCTTACAGACATCCTACTACTTATATCCCTGTGTGCGGGGAGAAAGAATTTCCCACATCGTATGTCCTCGTGTCGTCACGAAGTCGACTAAGGGCGGTGGTAGTTGGGTTGGCTGCCCATTACCGACCTATCTCTTGCAGGAATGCTGAATGCTATGCCTTCGGAGCAAGGTCGTGATCCGCGTAAACGACCTTCTAACTTCGGCGAAAAATACATGAATCGTATGGGTACAATGAATGTCAGAGGAAATAATGTTTGAGGAGAAGAGGAGAGAGGTGAATGGATGGTATTTGATGAAGGGCAATATTTGACTTTGCTCGCTGTTGACTGAACAACAAGATAAAGCGAAAAGGTGAAAATTGAGTGGTGTGAGTGTGTGAGTGTTTGTGTTGGTGTGGTAGAGATTGAGAGAGGAGAGAGAGGGAATTGCAAGTTTAGGGAAGGGGGCTGTGGTTAGATGAAGCTATGGTAGACTTTGTTGTGTGAGTCCTAGAATTCTAATGGTTATATTTAAGTTTGAGAAGGCCAAGGTGTGTGTGGTTGATGACGTATGGTCCATCATGAGGGAGAAACGGTTGAACGAGAGTACGATTTTTTTGTGGATAATTTGATTATTAGTGGCAATGTGGTAGTAGGAGCTTCAGCTGATAGTGTTGGGGACCTGAATGGTTGAGGATAGCTGATAAAAAGGGGATGGTAATATAACGGGTGCATTTGGGGTTCCAGAGAAGAATGAGAAGGGAAAAAGTCTGATGTCAGATATGAGAGACGAATTGTGTAAGTAATCACTTCTTTAAAACACAAAGTGTAAAACTCTAGACGTTGGTGTAGGTAGAGCATGGTATCAAACGTTGAAAAGTATGATTGAAATTTGTGTTTGGTGAGAATGAGATGTTGAAGTATGTGTTGGAAATTAAATCAGTGAAGGGTTTAGGAATGGGATTATTGGATCATTATGTTGTTCTATGTAAATGTAGTTCGTGGGGGCTGGATGGAGAAGAACGGTGATACGGAAAGGAAGTAGGTAAAATTAAGAGTGAGAAGTTAAGTGAGCAAGAGAAGTAAGGATAAGTATTGTAAAGGAGCGAGGCTTGCTAGTAAAATCGGTTGAAATGTGAACACAGTTGATACTGAACAAATCTGGGGGCAAATGAAGGAAAGCAATTGTTAAGTGAGTGCAAACGTCAGTGTTATAGTTATTTTAATAGTGGAAGGAAGAAATGTGAATGGGGTTGGGGAGTGAAGAGGTGATGAAAGGCGGTTAAAGGTAAAAAAGAAGGCGTGTTGAAAATACACAAAGCAACGATAAAGGTTAAATAAAAGAAGTGTGGAATATACAATGATGAAAAAGAAATACTAAACAGACGTATACGTAGGACGAAAACAAAGGTAGAACTGATCAGTTTGGAAGGAAGGATAATGAGTGACAAACAAGGTAAATAGGAAGCTCTTCTGGAAGGGAAGCGCGAAAGGTTAAAGATGAGAATAAGGGGAATCTGCTTAGAATAGATGAATAGTGGATGGTCTTTGGTAAACTGATTGAATGGATGGCAGGGGAGTGTGGAAAGACACTCGAAATGCATGGCACGAAGTATGTAACAGTAATGATTGAGGGTGTGTAGTGAATGTGTGTGGGTTTTGATGGTGCAAGAAGGAATAGGTATTTTGGAGGCGATCGACGCCGCCTCGACCTTGCGTCCATGCCAGGTGGGTAAGGGTGAGAAAGTTTGAAGAACGGTAAATCTGCAGGTATAGATGAAATTACTAGTGAAATGAATGAGTGCGGAGGCGAGATGGTGATTGATGTGATTTGGAAGTTAGGTTGTGTAATCAAAGCGTTTATGGGAGGGTAAGTTCCAAGGGATTGGAGGAAGAGCGGTAATAGAACCCTTGTAGTACAGGGTAAGGAGAAGAAGGGGAACTTAGAATTATAGGGGGAATAAGTTTATTGAGTGTTGTAGGGAAGGTATAAGCTGGTATTTGCGTTGGGTCGAAGAGTGCGTCGCGTGACTGAGGAAATGATTGGTGAAGAACAAGGTGCGTTAGGAGTGGTAGAGGTGCTGGTGGATCAAAATTTTTACACAGACAAATGATGAGAAAATGAGGGAGAAAAAGAAATAAATTATATTTAGGTTTTTAATGGATTTACACACAGGCGTATGATAGAGTCTAATAGGGACTTTATGCAGGTATTAGTGGATATATGGGTGTTGGTGGTAGTGCTTTGGAATGGAATGAAAAAGTATGTTACTGAGCGATAGTGAAGCGTGTGTCAAGAATAAATGGTGTCAAAAGGTGATTTTTTTAGGATTAATAGCGGAGTGAGACAGGGTTTGTGTTATGTCTCCTTGGTTATTCAATTGTGTATATGGATGGCGGGTTTATGAAAAGAATTCGCGAGGTTGGGATGGCAGGAAATGGTGTAAGTGATGGGGAATGGAGAGGAGTGGAGGGTGCCCCTACCTATTGTATGCGGATGATTTTGGTTCGGTGGCGAGTCCTTGAAGATATTTGAGAAGGATTGGTGGAGAGATTACGTGTGGCAGGGTAATCTGTAAGGATGGGTCTGAAAAGTAAACGTAGGATAAGAGTAAGGTTATGGTGTGAGTGAGGACAGTCCCTCGGTGTGAAGTTATGTTAGATGAGATGTATGCAGCTGGAGCAAGTGTCTGAGTTTTAAAATATTAGGGTATGTGGTTGATGAGAAGGGATAACGATGATGGCAGAGTGTAGAGGAAAGTTGTGAATGGCGGAAAGGTGGCTGGTGCAATTATAAATCGTTTAGTGAATGTAAAGGGACTAAGTCTTAGTGCGCTCACCGAGTCTTAAATGAGGCGGTATGTTTGTTACCAATGTGTGTTATCGTATGCGTATGAAGACTGAGTGGTCTGGAAATAAGAAGTATAGATCTAATTTACAGTGTTCAGATGGACAGATCTTAGGGGCATGCTAGGTGTGGAAAAAAAAATTAATAAAGTGAGGAATGAACGTATTAGAGAGTCGTGTGGTGTTGAAGAAAGGGGGTAAATTGAGAGAATAAATGATATTTGAGAGATTTTTGGAGTCATAGTGGGATAGAGGATGAATGAAAGGTGCGGTTTGGTTAAGACGGGGTTGATATAGTGGAAAGTGTGTTGGAAGAACCAGAGCCGGCCTTGGGAGAACCGAAGAGGAAAAGTAGGTTTGAGGTAGATACACTGTGAAGTCGAATTGGTCTGAAGGGAGAGAGAAAATGTGACAGTTTGGCAGAGGCGAGAAGTAAAGGGCATAACAGGAGAGAATGGCGGGGTTTGTATGGGGGCATGGTTGTCTGGTCAACCTGGGCCAAGGGATGAACCCTTTACATTGACGATTTACCATAGTGAGGTCCGTCGCGGTCCAGATGGCTCCTAGGGGTGATTTTCTGTCTTGTACGAGCTCTCACTAATTATGGTACAGAGGGGCCGTAAGGCTGGGCTTTCCTTTTCGACGTTTGTCATGTTCTACTGCTTTTCCTTTTCCGATGCTTGTAAGCACCTTACCCCATCTTGGGGCACAAGAGGAAGGTGAAGAAAGAAAGAAAGAAATATTATATATTATATATATATATATATACTATATATATAATATATATATATATATTATATATAGTTATATATATATATATATATATAATATATATTATATATATAATATATATATAATATATCAGAAAGCAAATTTGTTTGTCGGAAAAGAATTCTGTATTGTGACTGGAGTACAAGGACACACTAAACAACAATTAGAGACCTTGGTAGCAGAACACGGAGGAACTTTTACGCAACATCCAGGTCATCATTTAATTGCCTTTGAATGAATTTGTGGGAAGTTAAGGCATTATGGTAGGGAGGGAGGGAGACTAGGATCAAGGGGAAAGGTTGAGCAACTCTTTTAAGGTTTCTAAAATGTTTGCCGCATGACAGTACTAGAATATTATCATCATTATTTTGCCATTATAATTATTAATAGCAAATGATCAATTGATATTAAAATTACTAATAATAATAATAATAATAATTAAATTAGGTAGATAGATAGATAGATGAAATATTAATTTATTAGATAAGATCTAAAATTTCCCTTCCACATCCGACACTTGTCGGTCACTGAGACCCATATTTATAAAAGTTCCTAGAGGCTACATTTCGACTAGTATCCCTTCAGAAAGCTTCCTTATCGGAAAATGGTATTAATAAACTGAGATTTTTCCGTTTTTTGTAATTTTAGCGTCAATGAAGTCTTGTATGAATCGCGCATTCCGCGAAGGTCACAATGTATCATCCTTGTGTCTTCCTTAAAGGTGAATGGCAGTCATAATTTTTTTATTTTCTACATAATGGTCATTCGTATTTTATTCATTTTTAATTGTTTCATGAAGTCGAGTGGATTATGTGGATAATTTTATTGAATAAAATATATTCCTTAAAATATTCATGTTTAAAAATATGTTTTACATGATAGAAATATTTACAGAGCAGTTAAAGCAAATATAAAAAATTAAGAAAATTTTTAAATCTGTTTCCCCTCTTTCTAAACAGCTTCTGGTTTTCTACTTATCCTGGAAGAAAATATATTGCACAGGAGGCTTGTGCTTTCTATTTCGATTTCATTCTTGATTTTACTTAAGGGAGGGGTTTCATTTTTAATTGAAAATTGGTAAATTTGCTCCAATATTTTAATATTCATCCGATGCATTGATAAATCAACTTTAAAAAATGAAAACAATGAAAATAAAATCGTGATAAATAATTTTCATGAAATATGAAAAGAGTAACAGACAAATTTAATGAAAACCTTATTAGGTAACAAAAGTGTTTCATTTAGAACATTTTCACATCAAGTTTTGAAGAAATGATGATTGCTTCAGTTATGATACAACATCAGAATTGAGGCTATATAATGTCATATAGCAATTTGGGTACAGTCTTTGTTTTTAAGTTTACGAGAATGAAAAAAAATTTATTCGCAAAGATAGACTTTGCAAATGGCGGCGGTATTTTTTCACTTCCTCATGTGCCACTATGAATTTGTAGCTCTTAATATCTTCCAAAGAAAACAAATCTGCCTTGTTCTAAATTTCAGTGCGTTAGAGGAGGGAGGTTCAAGAAGTCCTCCTGCAAATACTCCAAGCTCTTCTGACACACCAGCAATTTCATGGTATGTGTAGTTCACACTACCCAACTGACAGTTTGTGAATCAACCTCTGGGAAGTAATCAGAGAACCATTTCCTGAGTTTAAGATGCCCTATAACTGATCCTTGATGTCACTAAAAGAAAAATCTTCATAATATTCCAAAAACACAGTTAACTGTGGAGAGGCAGCTATCTTGTGTTTGTTATACTTTTTGGCTCCAACACAGAAGCTTAGATCCAATGTCCAACTGATGAAATTTCTTCTATGTTCAAAATGCCATTGATATTTTAAATATTTTGATACCCCAAAGGACATCTAATAACTCTATGAATATTTTTGTTTGTGTCTGTTAAAGTTTTAACTAAATTGTGAAAATTTTGCTTAAATAGTTACGATTTATAGCTAAGAGACTCGTGCATCCTCTCTGTTAATATATTTGACAAAATATTATTGAAAACAAATCTTTGCAGTTGGTGAAAGTTTGTAAAAATGTAAAATCATGAGTAAGACAAACTTCCATATGGGGTTTGTGATTTTTTTTTTTGTTTTTTTGTGTAATAATTTATTACTGTTCTGCAAGCTCAGGGTCAATTTAGGTATCTAAACATTTTGTCTTGTATGGAATAAACTGAAAAGCAACCAAAGAGCTGAAAAGGAGCCAAAACTCATCAAAGTATTCAAAAAAATATGAAACTAATGAAATCATTATAGCAGTGGTAAATAGTAACTAATGTGCTGTATAACAAAGTGTATATTTATTAAATTTTATTATTATTATTTTTTTTTATCAAAATTTTTATAACATAATAGGTGAGTTTTATTAGGTTGACTTGTCTCCCTTATTTTCTCCTGAAGAAATGGGGATATTATTTAATAGATTGACGTTTTTCTTTCGTAGAAGTTAGAAGTTTTATATTTTTTCGTTTTTAGAAGTTAATTTTTTTTTTTTTTAATTTCCGCAGGCGTTCAAACTTTCTGCATTATTAGTGATGCAATATCCGTTCGTGTTCAAAACTTTATAAAAAAGGGTACCTACAATGTCGTCAGACCAAGTTGGCTTCTGGACTGCGTCAGTGAAGGTCGAATTATGGTTGTGGAATCCTTTTACAAATTACCATTATTTCTACCGGAAGAACTCTCGTGTAAGATGGAGGAGGGAGACGATGAGTTTGGAGACATGCTATTTTCACCCCAATTACCCCAGAAAAAACGTAATAATTTGTAATGGACCAAATGAAGGATCAATACGTAAGTAATAAAGTCTTAGTGTCCTAGCTTCTCAAGAGATATATAACTGCCGCACCTTTATGCCTCATTTAATAAAAAAAAAATCATTGTGATTCTGAGAGACGAAGGAAATGTAATTAGATTTCATAGAAGTATTTTATCTGACAAAGATTATTAAAGATCGAGTCAGTTAAGAATTTAGATTGAAATTAAATCATTGACTTTGCAATTAGTATAGAATGAAAATAAGAATGCACAAAGAATGAACATTCTTCGAGTGGCTTTGTCGACATTTCACCCGAAAACATATTCATTTTTGCTGTGAGATATTTTGCTAGATGATCGCACCTAGAACTGGTTTCCCGCTAGAGTTACTATTATATATATATATATATATATATATATATATATATATATATATAATATATATATATATAATATTAGATATATATATATATATATATAATATATATATATAATATATATATATATATATTTTATATATAATATAGTATATATATATTAGGAGTGTTATGTTACCAGGAACCAGGTTCCGCCGGAAACTTCGCCGAACCTCGATTTTTGAAGGTTCCGGGTTCCGGCCGCGAACTAAACCGGAAACATAACCGGAGCTTTCTACTTTTCAGAAGTCTTTCTAATAAAATTCATATATTAGTTGATTTTCATACACAGTTATGATTATGCCATAAAAAAAATATTGGAATTATATGTTGATAACAGTCGTCCTTCGTAGACGCGGGGTAGGTTCCTGACCCCCGCGTGTATGGGCGATTGTTCGCGTATAACTTTTAAAACCCCCGAAAATCATTAATTTTTAAAATTTTTTACATTCAAAAAACGTATAAGAGTCGGGCGCATCGAACTTTATCCTTGAGATGAGATGTGAGAGTGGAAGGAGAGAGTTTGCAGACACAATGTTATTTACAGAACAGTATATAAACATATTTTATTGACTAGTTAATTAGTAGGATATTTATTACATTACATACAGTACTCTACATATCTTTAAAAATGAGCAAAAAAAGTTTTTTATTTTTTTAAATGAAAAAATATGTAGCTGATGTATGTGAGTCAAACCTTTTAAAAAAATTTGAGATAAAATTGTTTTCATATAGTGTAGATGTGTGTATTAGCCTGAGACTGTAATATAAAATTGGTAAAGTTAGCCAATGAACACAAAAATAGTTTCCTTCAAATTGTAAAGAAGGTTGAAGGTGTAAAGATGAAGGCAGTCCAGAATCTATAGGTTGTATTGGCTGCTTTTTGAGAAATATCATCGTTATCGGTAATTGACGCTTTTGCCTTTCTAGCTCACACAAAATTTCTTTTTTTTTTTTTCTTGTTCATTTGAGTATCTTAACAATATTTCTGTATTATTTTGTTATATGAGTATTGTCAATGAATTATTATCTTTTTTAAACATATGTATACAGAATTGTTAATTTTATTTAATTTTGTTGTTTTTAATTTGTCTTGTTTATTATCTTTTTGCCCAACCGCGGTATAGCAAGATGCGTTCTATTTAAGACCGGGTTCTTACATAGAAAATTGATATATGTGAAAAAATATCATGATAAAATGACCTTCGACTCTATTCTTTCAAAAACTTTTTAAAATTTGAAACAATATTTTCACACTCGAATGGGTAGCTTTAAACTTTAATACTCTAGAACGGGGTTAGGGATATTTTGATTTTTTTGTTATTTTTTTTTAATTTTTTTTTATTTGTAAAAAAAAATTTTTTTCTTAAATTATATTTTTATCAAAAATTAGTTAATAATCCTAATTATTGCCTAATTAATAATGAAGTTTGGTAAATATAATATTTAGTTTAATTAAAGTTATTTAAATTATATATATATATATATAATATATATATATATAGTATAAATATATATTATATATAATATGATATATAATATATTATATAGTATATATATATAATATAGATATATATATAGTATATATATTATTATTATATAATATATATATATATGAGTATATATTAGTAGTTATATATATATATATATATATATATATAATATATATATATTATATATTATATATATATAATATATAGATATATATATATATAATATATATATATAGTGAGTAGTGATGGTGATACTATACTCCTGTATACTACTTAGCAACTCTGGTTTTATATTTCGTCATTAAAAATTCGAACACTGCTTTTACAATTTAATTATTATGAAGTGAATCTACGTATCATTAATTAGGTAAATAGCTAGAATTAATTATTAATTTAGAAAAAAAAAGTGGTCTAAAAATAAAAAAAAAAAAAAAAATATAATACGAAAAAAATTCACAGATTGATTTAAACATTGATCGTTTATGTTTGCCAATCCTGCTTCTAGAATCTAGACCGTGGATAAATAAATTTGTACAGGTATTATTATTATATTTATTATTAGTATTATTATTATTATTATTATTATTATTATTATTATTATTATTTATTATTATTATTATATTATTATTTATTATTATTACTATTGACTAAATTAACACATACGTACAAAATACTACAAACGAAATATTCTCTATACTCTTTAAGCAAAAGAAAAATGGACATTTCTAAATAAGATTCCATAATTTCTTACTTAAAATGAATTTATTTGAATTGATGATGATGATGTGTGTGTGTGTGTAGGAAAATAAAGTTGCTCTCCATGTTGCTGAAGTTGAAACGTCATTCTCTTATCCAATCTAACACGTTACCACGCTTCTAAAAAAAAAGCTTTTTAAACTTTGAAGAAACCCGTAGTTGATACTTTATATAGTTGCGTTTTCCAGAAGCCCCGACTGGCACCCGGGCGGCACACGGAGGCGCAACATGCATCGTTTCCAGAGGCCGTTTGCGCACTTCTACGTCACGTAACGTCACAAGTCAGGCGCCCGTTGTTAAATCCTCCGATTTCGGAATTAATAAGACGGGCGGGTGGTCTGCGCGAAGAATACTTTGTTTAACAAAAACAAATGCTTTTAACCAAAACATGTGTCGGAAATGGGGCTGTGCCAGATAGATATTAAGTGTGTCGATAGATCCTTTATGATTAGAGGATACTAATATATCTATCATTTACATAAAAGAGATACATATAAGTATAAAGAGTCATGGGCGTGTCGTATGTGTGATCATATGGGTGGTGCAAACGTTGATATATGTGTGTGTGTATGTATATATTAATAATATATATATATATATTATATATTATATATTGTGTGTGTGTGTATGTGTGTGTGGTGTATATATATATATATTATATATATATATATATATGATATATATATATATATATATATATATATAGATATATATATATATATATATAATATTATAATATATTATAATTAATAAATTATACTTCATTATCTATCGATTGATTGTATCTTTTTCAGTTTTTTCATACTAATAACCCTTAAAAACGTCGTCTGGCAAAAATATTAAGGCTTCATTTTTTATTTCGCCAAAGATTTAGGGGGACAAGTGCCCCCCGCCCCCCCCCTTGTATACGCCCATGTTAAGAGCATTGTTTACAAGCGCTATGCGTGAGTGCTGATCTGTCTCGCTCGGGCCGTTTCCAGTACAAATCTTCCTGTGTCTCTGATTGTTAATTGTATATTTTTCAATTCCGAAGCGTTCCGAGTCGATTTGCCACACGGCTGCACTCGGGCTATGAAACGCAGCTATAGTAAATTCCTTTTTTTACTTAATAAATTTATTGATCCCGCTTATCCAAATTTTGGCTTGCAAAACTAAGAGCTCACAGTATGGATATGACAAGATGCCAGATACTTCTAGAGAGACTCCACTTGTTAATCAGACAAGTTTTAAGTAGAATATAGCTGCGTTTCCAGAAGCCCGAGTGCACCCGTGTGCAAAAATTGAACTCGGAAAACGCTCGAATTGAAAAAAAATTACATTAACCAATCAGAGAACAGGAAATTTTAGTACCTGGAAACGGCCGAGCGCGCCCGTCGGATCAGTGCAAAGTGTAAGCAATACTTATACTTATATGTATCTATTTTGTGAAATGATACGATATATTAGTATCCTTAATATAAAAGTTAAGCTAAAATATTAAAAATTTTTGCAAGCTATTTCCGACACATGTTTTACAAAGATTTGTTTGTAAACAAAGTATTCTTCTTAAATCGAGGATTTAACAACGGGCACCTGACTGTGACGTTTACGTTACGTAGAAGTGCGCAAACGACTATGCATATGCGCCTGTGTGCCAGCCCGGGCTGCAGTCGGGCTTCTGGAAATCGCAGCTTATTTAAGGTTAGCTGAGAGTTCGAAAAGTTCCGTTCCGGCCGGAAACCTTCCGGGAACTTTTTTAAGTCCGGAAAGGTCCGGTTCGCCGGACCAGAATTCTGGTTCCGTATTGCATCCCTAATATTATATATATATATATATTATAGTATATATATATATATATATATGTGTAGGGATGTAGGGTGTGGGATGTATAGGTAAATATAGTATAATAATATAATATAATATGGTATATATATATAGTATTGTAAAATATATAGTTATAGTATAATGAATAGGATATATATATATATTATATATATATATTATATATATATATATATATATTATATAATATATATATAATATATATATATATAATATTATATATATATATATATGGTGAGATTTGTGATTGATTGGATTTGAAGTTGTGTAATAAAAGCGTTTTATAGAGGGTTAGTTCCAAGGATTAGAGAGAGAGCGGTAATATACCCTTATATAAGGGTAAGGGAGAAAAGCGGGAACTGTAGAAATTATAGGGAATAAGTGTATTGATGTTGTAGGAAGTATATGCTGATTTTGTCGAAAGGAGTGCACGAGTGACTGAAGGACTGATTGGTTGAAGAACAAGGTGCGTTTAGAGTGGTAGAGAATATGGTGGATCAAATCTTTACATTGAAACAAATGATTGAGAAAATGAGGCGAGAAGAAGAATAAATTGTATTTAGGTTTTATGGATTGCAACAGGCGTATGATAGAGTTTATAGGGAAGGTTTATGCAGGTGTTAGTGATTTATGGTGTTGGTGGTAGGCTTCGTGAATGGAATAAAAAAGTATGTATGATGATAGTGAAGCGTGTGTAAGAATTAATGTAGATAGGTGATTTGTTTAGGATTAATAGCGGAGAAAGACAGGGTGTGTTAGTCTCCTTGGTTATTCAATTTGTATTTGGATGGGTTTATGAAAAGAATTCGAGTGGATGGCAGTAATGGTGTCTAGAATGGTGGAGAATGATGCAGTGGAGGTCCCTACCTTTATTTTGCGGATGATTTGGTTCTGTGTTGTGAATCTTGAATAGAGTTTGAGAGGATGGTAGAGAAGATTTTGCAGGGTTGTGATAGAAGGAAGCTTGAAGTAAACCGTGGATAAGAGTAAAGTGATGGTTTGAGTGAGGACAGTCCTCAGTGTAAGTTATGTAGATGGTGAGCAGCTGGAACAGTGTCTGAGTTTTAAATATTTAGAGGTATATGTTGATAAAAGGGAACGGATGATGAGGAGTGTAGTAGGAAAGTTGTGAGTGCAGAAGTGGCTGTGCAATTTAATCTTAATGAATGTTAAAGGACTAATCTTGAGTGTGCTAGGGTTTTACATGAGGTATGTTGTTACCTGTGTTAATGTATAGTAGTAGACTATGGTCTGGAATAAGAAGGATAGATCTAAAGTTCAAATGTGTTCAGATGGACAATCTTAGGGTTTGCGAGGTGTGAGAAGATTTGATAAAGTGAGGAATGAACTTATAAGAGAGGTGGTGTGAAAAAGGGGTAAATGAGAGAATAAATGAAAGTATTGAGATGGTTTGGCATATGGAAAGGATGAATGATAGTGGTTGGTTAAGCGGAGTTTAGTGGCGAGTGTGTTGGGAACCGACCGGGCTGGAGACCGAAGAAAAAGTGGTATTGAATCAGTAAACGAATGTTTGAAGGACGAGAAATGTGAGTTTGGTGGGCGAGAAGAAAGGTTATAACAGAGTGAATGGCGGGGGAATTGTGAGGGGTATGTTTGTGGCCCACCTAGGCCAAGGATGAACCCTTACATTGACGATCTGCCATATAGTGAGGTTCCATCGCTGTCCCATGAAGCTTTAGTGGACTTTTCTGACTCCGATGAGTCCCACTAATTAATGGTTACTGAAGGGGCGTAAGGCTGCCGGCTTTCTTTTCGACTTGTGTTCATGTTCTTCTACTGCTTTCTTTTCCGATGCCCGTCGCGCACCTTACTCCCATTCTTGGGAAAATATAAGGAAGAAAAGAAGAAGATATATAATATATATATTATATATATATATTATACTATAATATAGTATATATATATATATATATATATATTATACTATATATATATATATATATATATAATATAATATATATAGATATATATTGATATAATTATATATCTTTATTCTTCCCTTTAGTTTTCCCAAGAATGAGTAAGGTGCGTACCGAGCATCGGGAAAAAGAAAAGCAGTTAGAAGAGCATGACATAAGTCGAAAGAAAGCCAGCCTTACCGCCCCCTCAGTACCATTGATTAGCGAGAAACTCATCGCCAGGCAGAAAATCCACCTTAAAAGCTTCATGCGGACAGCATGACCGCACTATGGTAGGATCGTCAGTGTAAGGTCATCCCTTTGCCCAGGTGCCACCAACCATACCCCTCACAATCCCCGCCATTTACTCCTGTTATACACCTTTCTTCTCGCCTCTACCAAATCACATTTCTCTCCTTTCAGACATCGTTCACCGACTCAACCCACTTTCTCTTCGGTCTCCCAGCCGGTCGGTCCCAACACTCACTCTCCACTATACATCCGCTTAACCAAAACCGACTATCATTCATCCTTTCCACATGATTAAACCTCTCAACATTACTTTCATTTATTCTCCTCATTACCCCCTTTCTTCACACAACACATCTCTCTAATACGTTTCATTCCTCATTTTTATTAATTCTGCTCACACCTAGCATGCCCTAAGATTGTCCATCTGAACACATTGAACTTTATAGATCTATACTTCTTATTTCCAGACCATATCGTCACTACCATTTTTACAATAACACTGTAACAAACATTACCCTTATGTAAGACTCTACCCGCCAACTCAAGACTTAAGTCCCTTTACATTCACCAACGATTTAATTCAACCAGCAACCTTCCTGCATTCAACAACTTTCCTTACTACACTCTTGCATTCATTCCCGTTCCCTTCCATCCACACATACCCTGAAAATTTAAACTCAGACACTTGCTCCAGGCTGCTCACCATCTAACATAAACTTCACACTGAGGACTGTCCTCACTCACAACCATAACCTTACTCTTATCTACGTTACCTTTCAACCCCTCCTTTTACATAGCCTGCCAAAGCTCTCTACCAATCCTCTCAAACTCTCTTCAGATTCGGCCACACATAAACAAATCATCCGCAATAAATAGGTAGGGCACCCTCCACTCATCTCCATCTCCATCAATTTAAACACATTTCCTGCCATCCCCAACTCGAATTCTTTCATAACCCATCCATTACAAATTGAATAACCAAGGAGAACATAACAACAACCCTGTCTCACTCCCGCTATAAATCCTAAACCAATCACCATGACACCATTTATTCTTACACACGCTTTACTATTGTCATACATACTTTTGATTCCATTCAGAAGCCTACACACCAACACATATATTCACTGAATACCTGCCAGTAAAGCGTCCCTCATTTAAACTCTATCATTACGCCTGTTGTAAATCCATAAAACCTAAATACAATTTATTTTCTTCTCCCTCATTTTTCTCAATCATTTGTTTTCAATGTAAAGATGTTGATCCACACATCCTCTACCACTCCTAAACCACCTTGTTCTTCACCAATATCAGTCCTTCAGTCACTCGTCGCACTCTTTCGACCAAAATACCAGCAATTACCTTCCTACAACACTCAATAAAACTAATTCCCCTATAATTTCTACAGTTCCCCTTTTTCTCCCTTACCCTTAATATAAGGGTACTATTACCGCTCTCATCCAATCCCTTGGAACTATACCCTGCACGTAAACGCTTTATTACACAACTTCCAAATCCAATCAAATCACCATCTCGCCTCCTCTTGATCAATTCACTAGTAATTTCATCTATTACCTGCAGATTTACCATTCCTTCCAACTTTCTCACTCTACCCATTGACCTTCTCCTTACTTAATAAACCTCTCCCCAAAATACCTTGTTCCTTCTGCCACCAATCAAAACCACACACATTTCACTAACACCTTCATCATTACTGCTTAATATTGTGCAGATTTTCGAAGTGTTCTTTCCCACACTCCCCTCACATCCATTCATCAGTTACAAAAGCACCATCCCTATGCATTATTCTAAGCAAGATTCCCCTTATTCTCATTCTTAACATTTCGCTCTTTCCAGAAGAGCTTCCTATTCCTTGTATGTCCTCATTCATCCTCTTTCCAAACTTTCATTTACCTCTTGTTTCCTCCTACGTATGCACCTTTAAGTATTTCTTTTTCCTCCCTTTATATAATTCCAAGCATCTTTCTTATTGAAACTTCATCATTTGCTGTTAGGACATTCAACCACGCTTCTTTTTTACCTTTAACCGACTTTCACACCTCTTCATTCAACCATCGCTGTACATCACTTCCTACTAGCACATCACACCACTTTCCTTCCACTACTAACAAGTGCTTCCTTCATTTGCCCCCGGATTTGTTCAGTTTCAACTCGTTCACATTCAACCGATTACTAGCGAGCGCTGTTACATACTTAATCTTATTGTCTTGTTCACTTAAACTTCTCACTCTTAATTTTACCCTATTTCCTTTCGTATCACCTTCCTCTCCAACCTGCCCCACTAAAAAATTAATTTTGATCGTAGAAGATTATGATCGATAATCCCATTCCTAAACCCCGCACTGATTTAACATCCAACACATACCTTCAACATCTCCTTCTTCACAACACAAAATCAATCATACTTTTTCACTTCGATACCATCTCTACCTACACCAACTCTAGTATACTTAATGATACTCTTGTGTTTAAGAAAGTATTACTTACACACATACCTCTCTCTTCCCAGAAATCAATCACCTCCTACCATTCTCATTTTCTCCCGCCACCCCAAAACCACCTGTTATACCATCCCTTTTTTGATCACCTATCCAACCATTCAGGTCCACCAACACTATCAATCTGAAGCTCCTACTCACCCTATATATAGCATATTCAGATTATCCCAAAAAATCGTACTCTCTCAACGTTTCCCTCAGATGGACCATAACGTCACAACCACACATACCTTGACCTTTTCAAAAACGTTAAATTTAAACCATTAGAATTCTAGGACCCACACACACAAAGTCTACCATAGCTGTTGTACCACAGGTCACTCATTATAAAAATTGCAACTCCTTCTCTCCTCTCTCATTCTCTTCCACACCAGCACGCACACAATTTCACACCACACCACTCAATTCACCTTTGCCTTCATCTTTGTTTCAGTCCCAGCGAGCAAATCAAATTTGCCCTTTCTAAATACATTCATCAACTCTCTCCTCTTCTCCTCAACATCTATTCCTCTGAACATTCCATGTACCCATACGATTCATACAAATTTCGCGAAAATTAGAAGGTCGTTTACGGCGATAACGACCATCTCCGAGGCATGCATCAGCATTTCCTAGCAAGAATAGGTGGTCGAGCGGTAGTGGCAGCAACCCAAAACTAGCCAACCGCCCTTAGTCGACTTCTACGACACGCAGACATACAATGTGGCAATTTTTCTCCCCCGCACCACAGTGATATGAGTAGTAGGATGTGCTGTAAGTGTTATCTAGAAGTGGGTGTGTACTTTATCATGTGTATTATGATATGTGGATAAATTGGTGTTAGTAATATGTTGCCTGGAGGATGATTGTGTAAAGAATGAACGCAAAAAAGAAAGACGCACCATTAAAAATGGAAGGTAATTTCATCGCTTCGAGTATGCGTGTACTCTCCCTTCGATATAATATATATATATATATATATATATATATATATATATATAATATATATATATAATATATATATATATATATTATTATATAGATATTATATATATATATATATATATAATATATATATATATAGAATATATATATATTATATATATATATAAATCATCAGCGCAGTCACTTGATTCCCATTAATTGAGGTAGGAGCTCAAACATGCAATCAGAAATCCGGAGGCATGCAGCATGAGCATTTTATGATTGTTAAGATTAAGTTGATAAAACTCGCATAAGGAACAAAAATTTTACTTTGCATCATCTCCGGAGAAGTAAAAAGTAACGTTATTTTGTGCCCCGATCGAAGCGTAAGAGGGGACCCTTAAGAAAGAAATGATATTCAGGTATTCGCATATCATATAATTATTTTTTCTTAGTCTTAATAATTTATTCTATTCATACAAAACCAGAGTCTCACATTTTTTTTTTTTTTTTACAGAAATAAACACCATCACTCACGGGCAGAGCCCTAATCAAGGAGGAGGTGTACTCATTTAACGTCCGAGCAGGACGGAGCCAAGCCCAAGGAGAGAATAGCTCACATTCTCCCACCCGACCAGTTGCGAACCTGGGACCCTCGCTTGGTTTGGCGAGTGCTCTAACACTGAGCTATCGGGCGCTTTTATATAAATAAATATGAAATACATAAAAAAAATTAAAAAATATATACATATATATTAACATTACATACTATTATTATCATCATTAATATTATTATTAAATTGCTAAATCACCAGTAATTACTATATTTTAATATTAATATTATTATTATGATGCACTGCACTGTTTTAATAATAACATTGATATGCCTACACAATATTTCACAATATATTAATATTATTTACCACTATTCACTATATTAAAAATTTTCATTAACATTATACTGTATTATTATTATCATTATCACCACAATCACCGTTATTACTATTAGTATGTTTGTTATATATATTTCACTATATATTAAAATTATTTACCACTATTCACCATATTTAAAATTATTATTAACATTATTATTATTATCGTTATCACCACAATCACTGTTATTACCATTAGTATGTTAAACGATATATCACCAACATCCACGGAAAGATAAATGTGATAATTAGCTAATGAATAATTAGCTAAAAATCTAAAATGATAGTTTAACCAAAATACCCTAAATTTGAGAAAGAGGTTAATAAAGTTAAGTATTACCTAGTTTGGTAAAAAGGAGTCGTCAAAAAGATTAGTCTATTTTATTAAACAATCCTTATTAAATATGACCGTAAATAACACAACATTTAAAAGTTCAAATGGACTATTATCCACTCAGGCCTATTCACCTTATGAGCAGTTATACTTGATTAGTTGTTATGTTTTTTTATTGTCATTTATAAACTTAATAATTAACTTTTATATTGTACTTAATTTAAATATTAGTTGAATTGCCAAATAAATATCATGAGTCCGTAAGCGCTCTTATACATTGCCCTGAAAAAAGGAAAAATACCTTTATTAATTTACTTAATATTTATAAATAATTTTCAGAACAATTTATATTGTTCTGAATTGATTCACTTAGTTTTATGCGATTTCTTCCCTTTGAACTCCTCTTTTCTTTTGTTTGAACTTCTCCTTAATTATTTGCCACCATCACAAAAAATTGAAGAGAACATTAGATCAATTTAAATATATATTATATATATATATA
>JABUQX010031610.1:12500-25665 GCA_015478945.1 Trachelipus rathkii | reverse complement strand
GTAAAGAGAAATGTTTAAGTAAGGTATGGACATTTGGTGAGTAATGAAAGGAATAGAGAGTGGATTATAGTGTAAGAGTTTGGATGAGGAGGGGATATGGAATAGTGAGAGGAAGGGGGAGACAAGAAGGATGAGTGGGTAATGGTATGATTAAAGTAGATTAGGAGGAGGGAGGGTATGAGAAGGGAGAAGAGTGTAGTGATTTTATTGAGCGCGGGAAAATATAGAGATTGGAGTGGAGAGGTGGGTGAGTGGAGGATGAGGGGAAGGTGTGAGTGAGGTAGAGACTTTAATATGTATACCAACACCTACTCAGTTCAAGCGGGAATGGAGTGTAAAGTATATAGATAATATATATACTATAATTTATATATATATAATATATATTATAATATATATATTTATTATATATAATATAATATATATAATTATAATATATAATATATATATAATATATATATATATATTTATAATATATATATAATATAAATTATATATATATTAATTATATACTATATATACTATGTATAATATTTATATATAATAGATACAAATTTACGTCAATATATCTTTAATAAGTAGGTCAGTAGAAAGTGAATTTGTGCAAATTTTTTCCTAATCTACCATACTATTTTTATCCGATGGGATACAAGATTTTCCTTCTCTCCTCGTCTACGAATGTTTCATAGTTACTTAATAATATGGTGAACAAAATCACCCGTGCGTCTGATGGGGATGGTATGGATATTTCATCGAATGATGAGACAATACAAGTTATAGATATGTATGATTAATTTTTTCACTCTCTAACTCTGACTCCACTGTTGTTTTGATACATATAGGATTAATCTTTATGTTCAAAAAACGACGGTCGAAGGTAGGGAGAGTTCGTACCTGAAATCATCAGTTAATTTCGAATCTATGCTTTTTAGAAATGTGATTGACTTACTAAGTATCCATATCTAAGCATTATTGATAATAGGGGTTCTGTTTTATCATGACCGTATAAGCTTAACTAGCTAGGACTTGTTTTTTTTTAAAATTTATAATGTAGTTAAAACTTTGTTTTTAAAAGTGTGTGTAAATAAATAATATTAATAAATGATAAATGACATTTCTAAATATACTAATCTGCATACATAAGGGATTTATTCACACATTAATATATATAATTAAATATATTATTACTATTAATTTATATATTATTTATTATTATAATATATTAATATATATATATATATATATATATATAATATATATTATAATATATATATAATAATATATATAATATATATATATAATATATAATATATAACTATAATATATATATTATAATTATATATATATATATATATATATTATATTAGGTCTGCCTCTAGAATGAAGCCACAATACATATAATCATCATTAATCCAATACAATACAGTACTAACCAGTGATAAATTAAGGTAATACATTGTTATGGATATATAATATGCTGGTCCATATTATTTTATAGTGCGGTAATAAATGTAAAATAAAAAAAATTTTATCTCAAAAACTCAAATAGCTACAGCGAGATAAACATTTTTGGAAATCCTCGTAATAAATTTTTTTGATTAGGAAAATGTTATAAAAATATAAAAAAATAAAATTAATGGGTTAATAAGTTAATAGTAATATGTATTAGAGTGGCCTATTTATGAGAGAGCTTTTATTGTAGTTTTTGTTTAAAAATAAATATAGACTCTATTCTATTAAATTTTGGACTTTTTTTTTTAACTTATCACGACCTGCATGCAGTGTTTGGGTCGGATTGCCTTTCTCCGAGGTCTTTTCGAGGGATACCACGGGGTGTCATAGAGTACATATTAAATTCATCGCAATCCTGATCGAGAAGAGGGTCTTGCACACTGGAATGACTCCACTCTCGCATGTTCTTATTATTGATATTTTGGTTATGTTCGCGGGGCTTTCGCATCCGCAGACTTCTTACTACACCTGAAAACGCGGTATTATTACATCGGAACGTCCGCAAAGTGAATTATTCCTTACTCTCGAGTAGCCCTACCTAAATTTAGTCACTATGTATAATCAATTTTACAAAATATATATATATATATAATACTTGATACCCAGCACTATCCCCCAAAAAATAAATAGCCATATTTTAATGTATTTAATAATTTTATTATTTTATTTTCTATATTTCCGATAACACAAAATTTTACAAGGAATCCAAAAATGTATTTCTTTTTGCTGTATCTATTGTAGTTTTTTCGAAATTTTTAGATTTTTATTATTATTTTTTTTATTTTTTTTTTTATTTTTATTTTTTTATTTTTTTTTTTTTTATTTTTTTTAACAGTTATTCCTCGAGGTAAATAATTTTGTCAATAGATTAAAGCAATGTAATCTTTTTCCGGTAGCTGTATATTCATGTATTTTTGAGAGTATAATGGGAGGTTACTTCTTAGGGCTAGGCCATTATATAATTAATTATAATATATATTATATATTTAATATACTATATATATTATTTATATATATAACTAATTATATATTATATTATATATATAATATATTATTTATTTATTTTATATATTTATTATTTTAATATATAATATATATATAATAATATAATATTATATATATATTAATTAATATATATATATTAATATATTAATATTATATATATAGTAATATATATATATAGGACAAATGTATTACTTAACTAGCTACTAACTCAGATAACGGGTGATCGTGAGTTAAAAATAAATTTTCTACAGGTGCGAATCTTGATACAAATAGATGTTTCTAAGGGTCGAAATGATTATTTTTTTCTTCACTTCTCTTCTGACGCTCTCACTCATATTTGGTTACTGACATCTTTCTCAGAAGAAGTACCTCCTCACATACTATATACGTATTTCATCGCCAATCTCTTTATCTTTCATAACTTCCGCTTATGAGTCTTATCACCCTCTGGTGGTCTATTTTACTATATTACTTTTCGAGCATTCTCACTCCTGTACTCATATCCATTCTACAGATTGTTTCTCATAACCATCTAGAATACTTACCCTACATTACCATACTTACATTGTCATCTCTTCAACCTATATCTTCTCATAATAACTTAATTTCTTATGCTGTCTCTCTACTTCTTATTCAATCATTAATATAGTATAGATATCTATAAATATACTCAGATATCCTGCGGCTTGCATTCCTACTTATTTCCATCTCTTCCTTACGTTTTAGTATATGTGCTACATGTTATTTCCGTCCGTACAAGCTAGAGTAGGGAGTCAGTATATGACTGGTAAAGAATCACTTTTTTTAAGGGGTATTCTGAATGTTTCTTAACTTTCATCAATTAGGGATATACCATTTTCATAACTTATTACCATTACTATTTCCTTTTCGCGTATAATCTCGTCTCCAAACTTCCTCTCACCTTCTGTTTAAAACACCCTCCGAGATAATTGTCAGTATTTATCTGCCTCACACATCCACTTTGCACTCTCGCAGAATCATTGCAAATATTATCTAAACCCAATTCGAACTCAGATTCTTTCCTGGTTACTAAGAGATAATTTATCATCTTGTTCTCTGCTGTATGTTGATACTAGAGCACTGGCATTCTGTCACTTTACCTCGAAAACTCAAACTATACACATATTACACTACTTATTCCAGAATCTAGTATTCACTCTTTACTCTTGTTACTCAACATGCTAAGAGTCGTTCGCATTGCACTATTTAATGTTCCTTCTAATAATTCTCACTCCAGTCTAGGGAGCATTAGATATACAAGTTCTATTAAATTATTTTACCATAGGAAAGTTATCTAGGGGAACACAATATTAAAGATAAATGTAGGAAGTACGTGATACTGATGCTTCTATTCTAGTATAGTTGTATTATAAATATTTTTTTGAATGGGTTTTCATCCTAGCAGGAGTTTGTTGTATATATATGTGTATCATTTGACAACATATTATATAGCAAATGAATCTGATATGTATTAAATTAATATGTGATTAGTTTGTTGAGCATATATAATCGTATATAATATTTCTGACGTAGCAAAGTGGCGAGGGTTTTTTATATAGTTTATTAATAAGTAATCACGTCATAATTGATAGCTACTAAGTATCACAATTAAACTTAATTAATAGCTTGTATTTAGTGGTTAGCATGATAACTTAGCTTATAAGTATATTTACTACTAATTTGGTAGTTAGTATGGCGTTATATATTATATATTAGATACCTTATGTATTAGGAATTGACATATGGCCTTAAGGTGTGGTGTAGGTTGTGTTTATCGCATGGGCATGTATTTGATAAATATTTCGTTGACTGGACAGTCTCGATAGGTCCATGTTGCCTCTAACTGGTTTTTTGTTCCCTATCTCTATCTGAGGTAATATTACGAACTTTGATATAAATAATTACTTTCTGATTGTACAATACGATATGATGGTGTAAAGCAATGTAAAAGAATGTATTTAGAGGTGTTAAGATGACTGAGTATCGAAAATATATCCGCGGGTTTAAGATTTCATATTATATATCATGTTCATCATTCTCAATGTGTAGATACAATTTACATAAAAATTTTTAATGGTTTACATCGAATATATCTCACAACATATTTATGCTATTTTAAGATTGCCAAGGCGAACTACTATTAAATTTAAAAGATAAAAAATAAAGAAAGATTATCTCAGCAGGATTAACAAATATATAGGACTAATGCTCTCTAACTATGAATAGGGCCGACATCTAGTCGTTGGATAATTTACGATGGATTGTTAAGTACTTAATGAATTATATTTTACAGATTGTGATTTAGTACATAGCTTAATAGAGGAGCTTCATATGTGATTAAGATATTAACCGTTTTATATAAACTTAGATCTTTTAAGATCTTTAAGAGCATAAAGCAATTTTCTTATATGTTTATATATTAATGTACTTTTAACTTTATCTCAAAATAACTCACTGCTATTCATTATGTATATTAACATTGACAATTCTCTATATATTATGTGATAACATAATGCTCTTAATATGTGGAAATGTGTGATGTTTGTATAATAGAAGGGTTTTCAAAGCATAATAACATCGATCAGATAAATATATTCAAAATTTTGAAGTTGCATATACTTAAATTTGCTTTACTGATAAGAGAAGAATTATAAAATGCCTCTATTGTTGTAAGAATCATTATTAAAATTAAAAGAATAGGGAATTACAATTTATATTCTTGATGAATTTTTTCAAACTCAAGTTTTAGAAGAGCAAGTTTACGCAGAATCAAAGATCATTAACTTTAAATCTTTATAAAGTTACTCTTATTCCATCGACTCTATCCAAATTTGCCTAAATTTTGATAAATAAATTGATAAATAAATATGCATAATTTCATATAATTTAGATATTGTTATAGGATTATTTAGCATTCCACTCATACTCATATGTTGAATATCAAAATACAACTATTATCCACTTCTCTAAAAGGTCAAAGGATTTAATATTTATTTCAATTCTCATGAGAAGAAATCAACGAACTGGTTTAATGAAGTGTGTCACTACATATTGATTCATCATAATAAACGAGGAAGTTATCAAATCATTTTGCTGTTAAAGATAGATTCAAAAAATTAAAGAATTTTTTATAATATGTAATAATAATATATCTTTATTATTATTGTCAAATTAATAATAAGTTTGTCAATTACATATTTTTTATTTCCTTTTTAATTGAAGTAATTATATATATATATATATATATATATATAATATTATATATTAATATATATATATAAATATATATTATAATATATATAATATATATATATATATATATATATTATATATAATAATAATATTTCTAATCAACACCCCGAAATTTTTTTTGCTACTGCCCTATATATATAATATTACATATATATATATATATATATATATATATTATATATATATATATTATATTATATATATATATATAATATATAATTATTAATATATATTATATATATTATAATATATTATATATATATAATATATATATTTATAATGTATATATATATATATATATATTATATATATATATATATATTATATATCAAATATCTCATCATATATTATATATATATATATATCTATTATATATATATATATATATATTTATATTATATATATATAATATATATATTATATAATATATATTATCAACATCAACATCATCATCATCATCCACTTCTCTCCCAAGCTGGGGTTAGGTGCGAAAGCATGCACTGAAACAGAAAGAAGTGAAGAATATGACGAACTAAAAAGAGCCCCAGCTCCGCCCTTTATAATTTTAGTGAGAACTCGTCGCATTCCGAAAACCAACTTAAGAGCTTCACGGGACAGCGACGGACCCTCACTGTGGCATCTCGTCAATGTGGGGTTAATCCTTTGGCCCAGGTGGGCTACCCCCTCACCAAACCCCGCTATTCACCACTATTATGCAGCCTTTACTTCTCGCCTTCATTCACTCACATTCTCTCTCAGGCATTTTCTTTACAGACCCAATCCACTTTTTCTCTTGGTCTCCCAGCAGTTCGATTCTCAGCACACTAATAACTACACATTCTTAACTATACAATCCGTTAACCATACGGACTTATTCATCCATACTTTATCCAATGATTTGAAACATCTACAACGTTAACTTTCAATTTATTCTCTAATTTACCCACATATATTAACAACACATTCTCTTAATACGTTATTTCATATTCTACTATTTTATCAATTCTCTACTTACTAACACACTAACTACGTATACCCCTAAGATAGTCATCTTGACCCAATTTTAAACTTTAGATCTATACTCTCTTATTTCATAACCATAATAGTCCTACCCCCCCATTTCAAAACCCTAACTAATACTTTTTCCAATCAAGTGTATAAACCATACTCTCATATTAATTATAATATAGACATATAAAGTAAAGGATTTGATTTAACGAAGGATTATAAGGTAATGGCTTCTGTTTATTCTAGGAAGAGGATAATGATTGATGGTTCATAAAATGAAGGTATAGTTATGTGCGATGATAAGGCTTGACTTATGACAAAATCCGCCTAGTTGAAAAGAGATAAACTAATTAAGTATTATAATATGTGGTAAGAAGGTAATTAAATACTGGATAGATAAGAATATTTCATACAAATAACATTTCAACAATCATATTCATCATAGGATATTCTCTCTAGGGAGAGACTTGAAGTGTGAAGCGCCGCAGCGCCGGTCCTGGTCTAGATCCGGTCGAGCAGGTTGGTGGTGCAGAGTGAAGAGCTCTCACTACAGGTGCGAGAGCACGTCGAGTACATCGGTTTTCATTAATTCAATGCTGGTCGGAACGCTCGTAGTCTGGGAAGATACGGGTCATAATTCACGAAGGGGAATGGCAAAGTACTGTGGAGCGTCGGAAGTGCTCGGTAATTTTCTTGGACACAGAGGAAAGAGGAACATACTGCTAAAGAGACTGTTCACTAGGACATCACGATTTTAGCGAACGATTACTCTTTGAGTTAGTAATTAGTGTAGTATGATCTATTTAGATGCGGAGGATCCAACTACTTTTCAAACTGAAGAATTCTCAGTCGAAGCCAATAATACTGGTTTGCGACCTCCTTCAGCTGGCTATACTATATATTATTCAATCTTTAAAAACATCAACTAGGTTAAATTGTTTCATCAAACAGATATAATCCCAGTGAATACGGCTTTTGGAGGTGTATCTCTAGACATGATTTGAAAGTAGGCGTTTGGTGTGCAGTTTCAGGCAAACGGATTGTAGGCCCCATTTTCTTTATTTATATATCAATATATATATTATATATATATAAACCGTATGAACTCTGAGCAAGTGTATATGTAGGCGGAAATTTTGTATAACCACTCATAGCAACAGCTTATAACTGGATGGAAAGCAGTTAGTATGATAAGTTTTTTATCAAGCAAGATGTAATGCTAATAGAGTGCACATTTCTACGGTTTTTATGACATGTCCTGCAGTTTTGGAGAGGAACGTCCAGTTTCCGCAGAAATTATGCCTCGCATCGCCGCTTGTACTATTGTGATTTTTATTTGTGGTCAGTAATTATTGACGGAGCGCTGGCTAGAGGAAACCATGAAACAATTGGGAGTGTAGAAGAGGCCTTCCAATGCGGATGCCAGGTATCAACATAAATTCAACACAAAGTTTTATGGAAAACGTTTCCTAGTAACTAAGTTGAAAACGTGCTGAATTTGTGTATTAACATTAGGTATAGGATTCAAGGTGATAACTTTCAGTCACCTGCCTCTGAAATTTAATTGAGATACTATGAATGTATTCAGTACTCTATATATATTGTTTTTTATCATAAATAATTAAATATATATCAATTTCTGTAATATGTGTATATACATATTATTAACGAGTTAATTGTACTGTACAATGTTGTTATATGTAATCTATGGGGGTCATATTCATATTATATCTTATGGCCAACTTCTGTATATATATATAATATATTAAAAATATAAATAAGTATATTAATTATAATATATATATTACTCTATATAAATAATATATATATCTATATATAATAATATATTAATTAATAATATATATTAATTATATTAGTTAATTATTAATATTAATATAATATAATATATATAATTAATAATTATATAATAAATATATATATATATATATATTATATATTATATATTATAATATATATATTAATATATATTCTAAGGCCTGACTATATGGCTTTACTAATAGAGAGAAAGCACAGGAGGACCCTAGGGCCTCCTTTAATATATATAATATATATTAGACATAGATTATTAAGTAATAAATATAAAATAAAAGCCAAACTTAAATTAGTATATTACTCAAAAAAATAATTATCAAATTTACTAATCACGATTGGCTATATATCTCGTGGCTGATGTGACTATATATAAAATTATAGTTTAATAAATAATAAATTATATATAGATTTTATAATATTATACAAGGACGGCTAATTTTAATTATTACATAAAATTCATATATTAATAATTTTTCTCTATTCCTTATCCGAAATCTATTAATTTTTTCATATTGAATATCATTGACTGTGATAAAGGTAAATACCTATTTTATATCTCACGATTTTAGATTATGTCCATTTATCTAGAAAAACACTGTAGTTCATGATCAACAATATGTGCAACGTATATAAATAGAAAATCCTTTTATATAATAAATTTAACTTAATAATGTTTATATTATGTTCATTTATATGAAGGAATTTTTCCAAAAAAAATGACCCTCACCTTTATAGCTAATGAGCGAAAGTTACCATAAAATAACGTTGTAACTTAACTTATTACTCAAAATTAAATTTTGGCTAAAACTTATTTTATTAATATATATATATATACCTATACTCATATTATTTGATAGAATTTTAGCTAATAGCATCATATAAATTGGCAATAAAAATTTAAATATGAAATTATCTAGAAAGCTATATAATAATTCTTACTACAATAATATACTAAATTCTTTTTTTAAATTAAAATTAAAAAAACTGAACACATATATAATAATATAATATATAATATAATATATAATAATTATTATCTATTGGCACCTATTAATAATAAATAAATATATCAGACATATATTATTTATATAATATATTAAATTTATATTATATATATATATATATATATATATATTATTATTATATAATATATTTAATATATAATTATAATATTATATATATATATATATTATTATTTAAATATTATTATATATATTAATATAATAAATTATATATATAATAATATTATATATATATATATTATATAATAATTATACTTAATTATATATTATATATATATAATATATATTAATTAATTTATATATAGTATAGAGAGTAGAGAAGATAGTAGATAAGAGAATATATATGAGAGTAGTAGAGAATCATTAATTAATAACCTATATAAATTATTAATATAAAATTATTAATTATTATATATATATTAATATATATTTTAATAATATTTAATATATAATATATAATAATTTTTTGTCTAATTATTTGGTTCTTAATTTGAAGTAGTGCCCTAGCTAATTAATATATCATATTACTTAATATAGGCTGTGCATCTATAATTCATTATATTATTCTTGATATATAGCTATATCGAGAATGTGCGTAGTTAGATATCTCAGATTGAGTATAAATATATATATCTATGTCGCTGTTGTGTTAAGTAGTCATCGCGTTCTGAGTAGTAATTGGGCCGCCGTTATATATTAATTAAATCGGTAATATGTTGACCATGCAAAAAATATAAAAGTTATGCAGATGATGAATAGGACAGGCATGTGACCCCTGGGTGGGAGTTGGAAAGAAGAAAATGACAGAGTGCCGTTGACGGGATCTACTTGTATTGGAAATCTTCGAATCCAACTTTTTGGGTTTGGAGGATGCGATCATCGTAATAGCACGGGCATATTGGTCTCCCGTTCTTGACAGGACGTCACGCGTGGAAGCCATGGCAGAGTGTAGGATTCATCACACAAAGAGGCCTTTATAAATATCTGCAATGTCTTCACACTACTCTCTAATATGATTTCTATACCTTTAATCCTCAATTTGTAAAATAGCAGATTAAATATATGCAAAATATTAATGAACACTCAAATAATCATAAGAAATATGTTTAAGTAGAAGTGTTGGATATGGGTGAATACGCTGCATGGTACATCAGATTGGTTTTGTCGTCGGGACACAGCTCGCGCCGACTGCCGGTTGCGCAGAGAGGGATGGTCTCGTGAATTAGTCGGGTCTGAGTTGTCATTAACAAATCGGCGATGCGGATTGATTTTAATATAATATTACTTATTTAGAATGGTACAATAATAAAGACTGTATTTTGGTATATAATGATGATGAACTAGATTTATCGAGATTGGATAAATACATTATGCAAGAAGCTTGGAACCAGGCATGATAAATAAAGGGTAAAATTTACTATAAAGAACATATTTTCAAAGTATAAATAGTATTTATATAGGTTAAGTTTACGAATCAGTTACGATATTTAGACCCACAATATTGAACTATTTAATTCCTTGTGAGCACACTAACATTTGGAGGAGGTGGTGGAGATTACGTGCATTTGAATGATAACGATTCACACCAAGGTGAGGTACAATGGCCAGAGTGAGAAAAAAAAATAGAAGAAAGGGTGCAGATTGGGGCACGAAGGGGACGAACTACTCACTTTCGACTTCTGTTTATTCACTCTAACCTTTGCTTTTAATATTAGGAGATTTTAACAATACGAGAGGGACTTATATGCATTTTTCAGCTAGTCATTTAGGAGTTCATATGGAGGTGTGTATCTGACATCAATTTTTCCTGGCCTTGATACATAGGCTCTTACTATGGTGATCCGCTGTTTTTTCTCTTTAATCATCCAATATGTTAGGAAACTTCAATATGATAATAAACCTCGCTCTCTGAAACCTAAGTTTGGAGAAGGATGGCCCATAATTTTCCCTTGCAATTTTATAAAGCGTGGGTAGAAAACATTATCGTGCAAGATTCATGCTCTTGACACTATCCAGAAACACAATTGCACTCAGGTTATCGTCGGAATTCTGAAATTTGTCATCTAGTCTATTCTTGGTGATAAAAATTAGGTTGTTCAAATCAATTTTGCACTGCAGCTTTTGAATAATGGGCTTTGTATGTTTTCTTCTGCGTCTTCGCGACTTGGTGGGACTGTACGAAATCTTCCAGTGAATTGATATTTATTTACTTTGTAGAAGAATATTGCGTTCTGTATATTTCATTTTTTCCATTTTAATGGATGGCTAAATTAATAGACTGTTGGGATTGAAGTTTTCCTTGCAAGTTTTAACTCAAAGCGTGGATAACATTTTGATTACTTTCCACCAATGATTGGTCCATTCATTTTGAATCTAATCGTTTTTTGTGCTAGTTTTTCAATCATTTTGCACTAACTTTGGTAATACGTGTGTTTCTTCAATCACTACTGGACTGTAGAAATTCTTCCAGTGAATCTGATTTAACTGTAGTAGGGAAGGTGTTAGGGTAAGATTTTGTTTCTTCTTTTAATGGGTGAGCGATTAATAGACTGGTTCGGATTGAAGTTTTTGTAAATGCAACACAAAGTAACGATTTTAACACGTATCAGATCGTTATACAAAACTGGCTAATATGGAATTAAAAAGGGATGCATAGTATAGAATAATTTCCATACCAAAATTTGCTAAGCCATATTATTTCTATATTAATTTATTCGCACTTTTCTAGTCATTTAACGAGTGCAAATTCTATTTTCACAAAGAAGGATGTGATTCAATACTGCTTCCTTTAGCAGTTGAGATCTATGGTCAATTAACTAAGAAACAGAAAGCTGTAGAGGCCGTGACTTTTTTTTGGTAGTTTCTCCAAAAATGGTTTTACAATAGCTTAGATGCAGTGTGATAGTGATGTCATTTTCCCAAATTAGTAATTGATGTATTAACATTGGAATAGGAGAATGGCGTACGAAGCAAGAAGTTTTTTGAGCAATACTTCTTTCCATCATATGAAGTGTACTACTCCAGCGAGTTGGAATGTCTTTCATACATTCAGATATGGAATATCAAGCCGTTTTTGGATTGCCTTCAAGTCATTTACATTTTATTTTCTTTTTCAGCATTCATCTTAAGCATTTTTATTAATAAATTTTTATCACAAATCTCGACAAGAATCCGCAGGGCAAAGCGGGGATGCGGATGCGGATCTTAATAATTGTGGCGGATTGCGGATGCGATGCGGATGCGGGATGCGAGTGTTACCTGCCATAACTAAATATAATATTATACTTTATCCTTTATATATATATATATATATATATATTATTTTATCTTTATTTCCAATTCATATATAATATATATTATATATATATAATATATATATATATATATATATATATTATATTATATTATATTTATATATATATATATATATATATATATATATATATATATTTTATATTATATTATATATATATATATATATATATATAATATATATATATATATATATATAT
>JABUQX010031610.1:0-7500 GCA_015478945.1 Trachelipus rathkii | reverse complement strand
TCTTTCCATCATATGAAGTGTACTACTCCAGCGAGTTGGACTGTCTTTGATAACATTAAGATATGGAATATTAAGCATTTTTTGAAAAAAAACTTTTTTGGCCCTTTTTTCCAAAAAGTTTTTTTCATTTACATTGTGTTAATTTTCTTTTTCAGATTCATGTATAAGTATTTTTATTAATAAATTCTTTATTCAAATCTCGACAAGAAAACATCCGCAGGATCAAAGGCGCGGTATGCGGATGCGGGGATTCTTTAATAATGATGCGGATTTGCGGTTATGCGGATGCGATGCGGATGCGAGTGGTTACTCTAATAATGAAACTAATATATATATATAGATATTTATTATATATATATATTATAATATGATGTATATATAGAAACGGCTCAACAGTGATAACCCAAAGGAATTCACCAAGAAGTGATGAACAAAATTAAACTTAAAATTAATTAGGACAGGATTTCAAGCTTTCACCTCTGTAAGATAGGCCTTGTTCAAGAGGAAAGGGATCTATCACTAAAAGTTCAATACAGTTTAAAAAAGGTTTTAGTTGGTTATATCAACTTTATTCTTTAGGTCGGTGAAGAACTCTACCACAGGGATCAAGATCCCTGTGCCGGTCCCAAGTCCGGATAAAAGAGGAGGGTTGCTGCGACAGGCCTAGCAAGCCGGCAGCATAGAACACCTTAAGCTCGTGAAACCTTTGTTGTGCCTCGGAATAACGGACAGACTTCTCGGTACCCGACTCGGCGAGTTCAAGGACTACGGAAAAAGGACTATCACTACAAACTGGCTACAATAAACGCAAGCACCTTCTCTGGAAAAGAGGAGGAGGCTGTAGAGCTGATGATGGAGAGAGGTCTGGATATCTTGGGCGTGTGTGAGGTGAGGTATAAAGGAGAGGGAGTGAAGAAATTACACAATGATTATGTCATGGTGTATAAGGGTAGAGAGGAAGAGAGAAGACACGGTGTAGCGATCGTTATGACACCAGAAACATATAAATGTGTAATAGAAACGGTATTAGTGAACGAAAGAATTATGGCTGTGACGTTTTGAAGAGTGGAGAGTCAAAATTAAGTATTATACAGGTCTATGCGCCGCATCAGGGGAAGACCTGCGGAATTGGAAGATAGAGTTTTATGGAAGGGGGTGGGGGAGGGACCTGAGGGTGTATATTTGAGTGGAAGGTCAAGAGGAGGACACATAATATTATGGAGGATATGAAGCACATGTGGGATTGAGGAGAGAAGGAGAGGAAGCATCTGTGGGGTTCGGAGTGGAACAGAAATATAGAAGGGGAAGACTAGTTGACTTTGCTTATAAGAAATGTTGCAGCGATCGATGAGACCTTTTTTTGAAACATGGAAGAGTGTATAATAAGGTGGACATGTTACCGCTGGAATTCGAAAACTTATGAATATAGTACGAAAAAAATCTATTGACTAACCTAATTGCATATGTAATGATTAGAGGGGTTTATGGATGTCAAAAGCGTACCATCATTGTCTCCTAGGATGTCGGACTCTAGTGGACTTGTGGTGGGGAAGGATAAGAGTGGGAGACAAGGAAGAAGCCGGAAGAAAGTAACCAAGAGAGGTAACCGACAGATTATTGTTTTGAAAAATTAAAAGTATGTGAAAACACTAATGAGAAAATGATTCACACAACAAACGTAGTTAGTAAATATATCGGGGTCGGATGTGTCGTGTGCTGTTGGTAATTTATACAAAAGGGTGGAGTCGGAGTCGAGGTTCGGAGTCGGAGTCTGGGGTAGTATTCAGAGGTCGAGTCGGAGTCGAGAGTCGGAGAGTCCGCGTAATTTTCAAAGGGGTGGAGTCGGAGTCGGAAGTCGTAGTCGGAAAATTTTTGAACCGACTCCACAACCCTGCGCACAAATCACTTGATTTGCGATGTGTGGTTATTAGTGTATGAGTGGTGATGGGTTATGTGGAGTCCACATGCTTTACACTTAAATCTTCCATGTCGAAGGTTGCATGGGTTTCACGCTTAGCTTGGTACCGTGCGAGCTCTTTTCTAAAACACCACGGTATTGTTTCAACAGAATAATCCCAGTGAACGCTTTTAAGGTGTCTAGTAGTAAGAATGTGCGTGTTGGGGTGCAGTTTCAGCTGTGGCAATACGGATGTAGCCAAGTGTGTGGAAGATCGAGTGAGATGAGTGTCTCGTGAAACTCGCAAGTGTATGTGATCGGAATTGTTGATTGAACCATTCATAGCACGCTAACGGAGGAGCAAAGGTGGAAGTTATGAGTTTTTTTCCTCAGCAGATGATGTGGATATAGTGGGACGAGACATTTCAGCGGTGTGTCTCCATCAGGACCATGTACTTGTCCATGGAAGTATTTTGAGGAGAGGTAATCGATCCAGTTTCCGGGCCAGAATATGGCCTCCAAGAGATCGCCCGGCTCTGAGCGTCACTTGTGATTGTTTAATTTGTGGGGGGTACATTCTAGAGGTGTGAAAGTCTACCCTCAGAAACACGCAGGCATACAATTTGAGGAGTTAGAAAATATAATAGCATTCAGCGCAATTGCGTAGTGCCATATGTGTGTTTTAAAATAGTGTGTGTGGATGGTGTGTGTCTGGATGTAATCACACCACAAGAAATTGGACATACGATTTTCCAGGTCGATATTCTAGTAATACATTGTTGAAACGTGCTGAATTGTGTATCCAGATTCTGATTATATAGAGGCGTGAGACATTTTACTCAGCACCTCTGTACTGAACTATTGACCTAATGAATGTTCAGTACCTTTTGTTTTGCATATTATAATTCAATATTTCTGATCTGTGTAAAATATACAGATAAAACGAGGGTGTGATATGGAGTATGTTGTTTATAGAGATGGGGCTATTATGTTGTGTATCTTAATGGACCACTCTGTATATCAATATATAGTGTTATTAATTATAGATAATTATATATATGATGTGATATGTGTAATAAGTATTAATCACGCAAAATATACTATAGGCATAATAATATATAAAAGGTTATAGATGGTATATTATTATAGTGGTATATATATATGGTGTAATAATATTATATATATAATCATATAAAAAATAATATATATATGTATAAAGTGGATATATATTACTAAAACAAAACGGGCAGTATATATAATATATAATTATTAAATATATATGGGATGTGTGTAGTGATATTTTAGTATAATAATACTATATTTCTATGTGGAGGGCTCTGGTATTGCTTTTCCTGATTAAGTTATATATATATATTTATATATACTATATATATAATAGGCTATTTTACTCGTGAGTCTTGAGGCTGTGAAAACTTTTCAATATCAAATATATTATATATAATTATAATTATATATATAATATATATAATTAATATATATATATTTATAATATAGTATATATATTATAATATATATATATATATATAGTATTTATATAGGATATATTATATCTAGTAGTTATATTAAATTAATATATATTAGTATATATATATTTTACTCTTAATAATATATATATATTAAGTGATAATATAATAATTATATATATATATATATATATATATAGGTATATATATATATACTATATATATCAATTTAAAGTTACTATAATATAATTCTATTTTATATATATATTATATTACTATATATATATATAAATACAATATAATATATAAATATGATATATATATATATATATATATATATTATATATATATATCTATAATATATTTATTTTTATAATATTTATTATATATAGTATATATAATATATGTAATATATATACTATATATATATATTATATATATATTAATATATATTTATATAGTAGATATATATTATATATATGTTATATATATATATATACCTTAATTATATATACTATAGTGTCATTATATATACTATAGTATATATAGTTCTTATATATATATAGTAATTATATATATTACTGATAGGTATATGTTTTACTTCTATACTCATATATACTATATGATTTATACGTATAATATAGGATGACGATATATTATAATTTAATATATATATATTATAATATATATATATATGTTACTATATATATATATATTATTATACACTATATATATATATAATTAATATATATATACATATTATATAGTTATCTATATATTGTTTCCTTTAAACATACTTATGTAATTCCGCATTCACTTTATGCAATTATATATGACACTCTAAAAATATATAGACGAGAAGATAGGACAGGGCTCTGACACCTGGTTGATGTCGGCTCTTGCACGGTGAACCCAGGTTTGCTTTATGATTGTCTTCTTGAATCCAACTTTTTTGGGTAGGAGGAAGATGGCTCAATCGTATAGCACTGGGTATATTGTCCTCAACGCGCAACTTTTTGCGGTGGTTCAATCCTAGAGAAGGCAGTTAATTCTTTTACCTTCCTCAATATGATATGCTTCTTTCTTTAACATTTATGTAATTGCGATTATTATGCCACATATTGACATCTATATATATATTCAGTAGTGGATGCTGCAGATGTTCATTTTTTTGTGTCGCATCCGCTGTGATTGCGTATGCCGTGGATGCGCGGATGCGCGACTTGTATTCGATTTTAACATCGCGGAGAGGATAGCGGATGTTTTATAATAGTAGTATATATATATATATATATATATATATATATTATATATATATAGTATATTATAGATATAACTTATAAATTAACTATATTATACTATATATAGTTTTTAGCACAATTTATTTAATATAATTGTTTCCAGGGTGCGGGACGGGGAACACCACACCTACCTCTTTTCCCAACCTCCGATCTTAAATTGAAAAGAAGATTTTACAGTGATATATAACTCTTTTGCTCTTAGTATTAGATATAATTCAAATATGAAAGGTTGTGTCTTGAGAGACATCAATTTTTCTGCCTTTTCAGCGTTATTCTGCTTTGGAGCTGTTTGTGAGTTTCTTTTTTCATTCATATCGTTAATATCCCCAGTCTATTGCTAAATTACCCTTCACCATGAGACACACTAGTTGAGGACGAGGCCAGGTATTTCCTTGTGCAAGTTTTATTTAAGCGGTATATGTAAAAACACTTTGCAATTTTGCTTTATTAAACAACTTCCACCAATATGATAGGATCGTCATTGATTTGTATTTCTAGTCATTTTTCTTTAGGTTTGATAGTTTCATATACATTTTGTGCACTGTACATATTTTGATTAAATGCTGATGTGATTATCTTTCCTCACTACTGGATCTGTAGAAATTACTTCCAGTGAATCTGTTATTTATTACTTTGTTAAGAAAAGACTCGGTTGGTTCTGTATATTTCATTTCTTTCCTTTTAATGGATGGTTAAACTAATTAATAGACTGTTTGGATTTAAAGTATTTCCTTGCAAGTTTTACTCAAGCGTGGTAAAGATAAACATTTTGCTATATATAACTTTTCCAACCAACTTAGATTGGATTTACATCATTTGAATTCTAAATATCGTTTTTTTCTTTAGTTGAATATGTTTTCAATTCATTTGACATACTACATCTCTTTGTTAAATTTGCGTAGAATAGTTTCTTCAATCACTTTTACTAGAAGGACTTTGCTAAGAAAAATTTTACTTCCTCAGTAGAATTCTGTTATTGAATTTTACTTAAGTTAAATAGAAGGTTTGTCTAGATTCTAACTTCTAGTAGGAATTTTGTTTTTCATTCCCTTCTTATTATGGGTGGTACAGATATTAAATAAGTACTGTATCGGATTTGATAGTTATTTAACTGCAACACAAGTACGATTTAACTGTTCTATATCGTTACAAAAAAACTTACTATTTTTAATAACTTAGGAATCTAAGTAAGTTGCTTAAATATGTATTAAGTCAATATTATATTCACAAGAACCAAAAACGTGTTTTTGGCTACCTACTATATGTTTATATTACATATATTCTTCATTACTTATCTTATAAACCTTAATGTTACATCTATTTCATTTAGTGAAGTATGAGTTATTCAATAAATTAGTTATTCCTGTTAGCTCATCGTTGAGTATGAATTTAATAGGTATTATATATATCATAATAGATGAACAGAAGCTGTTATTAGAGGCACTCATATATCTATCTGAACCTTTTCTTATAGGTCAGTTTACCTTTCAAATGGTATTCATATAAAGCTTAATTAGCAGTCTTACTCTATATACTTAGGAGTGATTGGACTTTTTCATTTTTCCATAAATTAAATTGCATAGTGATCTCATGACGTCTCTCATGTCTCTCTAGTTAGTCATGAATTACTACTCCTGTTTATATTTTTTTTTCTTATGTACTCTAGACTCTTTTTCGTTGTTCTCCTTAGCTACTTACTCTTATTACTCATTCTATCATGAAGCTTAATAGTCTACTACCTCCTCTCAGACTCGCTTATGCATTGTCTAATCACTTTTATGCTCTCAATACATCTCTATACTGTCTATCTCATGGTATATCCATTGTGCTCTGCTTCTTTCTTGACATCTGCGCTCTCCTCTCATCGTCTCATCTCTTCCATTCATTTGAATTTTGTTCTGCAATTCACTGGACTCATAAGTTTTTATCACAAAATTATCTCAGGATGCCTTACTCTCGCAATTTCTGACTCTACTTATATTAAGCTAATCCGCAGGACAACGATAGTGCGTGCACTCATGGTGATATTCTAATTTTATATTGCTCGTGTATAAACTACGTGGATCGCCGTGCATTGCGGCATAATTGCGGGACCTGTCAGAATGGTGGCGAAGGTTGGTTTACCAGATTTGCTGAGATATAACTAACTGAGCATCGATATATATAATAATAAGTAGTCTATGAGGTGAGTGTTACCTCTCGGTATACATATTCCCTGGTGAGGAAACATGTAATACATGATCGAGTAATCTTCATAATATAATATAAATTATATATAAATATATAATATATAAGGTAAATATCAAGAGTATAACTAATTAATTCACTTACCCCCTTATACTCGCTAGCTTATGATGTTTAAGTAACTCACTAGTTACGTCTATACTAATACTAGTGAACCTCTCCTCACGTATTTAATACATCTAAGTTTTAATATATAAATAGATTATATTATTATATATTTAAGATAAAACATTAATAAATCCAATTCTAATATTTTTATAATAATTAATTATATATATATATATAAACATATATATGTTATAAATTTATATTAAATATAAACTTCCTAATAAATCTTATAAAATGTATAAATTATAAATATATTATTATATTATTTATTAATATATAATAATTAAATATATAGATAGAATAATATCTAACATAACATATAACAATATACATATATTAATATAATTATATATATATATATAAATTATATAAAACTCTACCACAGGATCATGCATCCCTTGTGCCTCTCCGGTCCTCTCAAGTCTCGACGAGTATAAAAGAGATGCGGGTTGTCTCTTCGCGACAG
>JABUQX010031609.1:0-32549 GCA_015478945.1 Trachelipus rathkii | reverse complement strand
TATGAAAATAACTTGCATTTTAGTTCGATTTGTAAGGACATATTTTATATGTCATCTCCCGTCAAAAGTTGATTTCATTGACAGAAAACCAACGTTCGAGCCCAGTGCGACGAGATGTTTATATGTAACATTTTTTTATCCTTTTTTTTATTAAAAACTTAATTATTGCAACAAAGATGATGAATATATTATTTCAAATGTAGATCTTAATAAATAATCCAAAAACCAAAAATATCAATTTGTTTCACTTCTCCCATTAAAAGAGATAAAAAGAGTTCTAAGATTATAGTTGTGGTTTCGACTAGCCGCGAGCCTAAGTGAAAGAAGACGACTTCAAACAGGAAGGCTACTAAACTATCTGTTCTATTTAGGTTTCTTAACGTAAAAGAAGTCAATTACAAAGAAACATCAAAAGAACTTCAGCAACGACTTGTGAAGTGGAGGAAGAAGAAAAAGAGTAACTCTCATTCATCACTCCTGCACTTCATAAATGGTGACTTAGGAAGAAGAATACCCGCTCACGAAGATGCCTACAGACAACGAGTCCCAACAGCCTCCTCCCGAAGAGCAGAGGGGATAAGAAAATGTATCGCCAGCCAGGGGATAAGTAATACGCTCCACGGTGTTTACTGAGACTTCAGTTCAAACTTGGTTCAGAGTGATGAAGACGCAGTTTCATCTTGGTAAAATCACCTCGGAGAACTATAAAAAGTGTTCTAACTACTTTTATTGTTGGTTGGCACTAGCCGCGATTAGCCCCTAAGTTGAGGAAAGGCGACATCCAAACAGGGGAAGTCTACAAGCTATCGTGTTTCTATTTGTGTTTCTTGATCCTTTGACTCTTATTACAGACAACATCAAATCAAAAGAACTTCAAGAACGGCTTTGTGAAGTGGAGGAAGAAGAAAGAGAGATAACTCCCAGCACTCCTGCCACTATCATATATAGTATATATATTATATATGATATCATATATATAATATATATATATATATTATATAATATATATATATATATATTAATATATATATATATATAATTGTATTAATACTATACTATATATATATATATATATTAATATATATAATAATGTAATATATAATACTATATATATATAATATAATATATATAGTATATAATAATAATATATATATATATATTAATAGTATAATATAATATATATATATATATATATATATACTATATATATATGCAAGTGTCCATAAAGTTTCGTTTAATTTAACAAAATTATTACAAGAGGGCAAGTTGATGTGATTTGTTTGTCAGATTGCTCCATGCACTCAGTGGTTATCAATGTTTTTTAATCTCATTGCATTTTTGTTTCTCAGGAACTCTGTTGATGAAATAGGTTCTGTTAACTGAAACCTTTCCAAATGGCTACTCCTCAAGAAAAAACACAATGAGTATCGTGGTCTATTGAGACAAAAACAAAATCGGATACAGAGACTCAGCTAACCACAACAATAAGTATGGAAGACATCCAAAGGTAAATGTGTGGTGTGGGATCATGTGCAATCGAGTTTATGGTCCATTTTTTTTCTTCACCGAGGGATCGATTTCTGATTATGTTTACCCTGACCTTTTGACTGAATATGTGTCACCACAACTAGAAGACCTTCAATCAACCATCAATTTTCAGCAAGATGGTGCACCACCACGTTCGGGACTGCATGTTCGTCGGTTCCTAAATCAAATACCTCCAGACCGGTGGATTGGAAGGGACTGCCCAATTCCCTGGCCCCCTCGTTCCCCAGATATCACCTCACTGGACTTCATTCTATGGTGTTATGTTAAAGCAATACCGTGTGTCGAACAAAGATACGGTACATCAATGACATGGTATTGCCACTATTGATGAAGGCTGTACTACACGGACATGGCAGGAAATATATCACCGTCTTGATATGCTTCGTGCTAATAATGGACCCATATAGAGTTGTATCAAATGAGAAAAAAAACTTTAATATTTACTACTCATTATGTAATAATTACCACATGTTTATCTTTTCATTTGCTTTTTAATAAATTTATTAAATTGTAAAGGGACTTTATGACAGACATATATATATATATATATATATATATAATATATAGATATTATATATATATATATATATATATATATATATATATTATATTATATATATATAATATATATATATATATATATATATATATATATATATATATATATATATATTATATATACTAATATATAGGATTACCGACACACCGGGTTGCGGTCGCTGTGTGATCGGATACAACAAGATCCCATGTCCCGGCTTCGACCCGATGGCACCACGAGCGTTGGCCCGCGCACCCCGACCTGGTGGTGCGGAGCTCGGTGCGCGTTGAAAACATAGAGGATGCGGTGTGCGTGCGACCGAGAAAAATATTCGGTCCCTGACAGACCTAAATAGTAATTATATATAATAATATATATATATATATATATATAATATATATATAATTATATATATATATTATACGTATATATAGTAATATATATCATATATTATTATATATATATATATATATATATATATATATAGATAAATAATATATAATATATATACTATATTATATATATATATATATATTATCATATATATATATATTATATAATACTACATATATACTATCATATACTTATATATATACTATAATATATATATAATATATATTATATAATATATTAATAATATATAATATATATATATATATATATATATATATATTATATAGTAATATATATATAATCAAGTATAATCATAATATATGATCATATATATTATGAGATCAGTAGAGAGAGAGATATAGAAAGGTTAGCTTTAATATGATGATGGAGATTGTTGAAGTGCAAACACTTATACCAAATGATTGTTTAAATCATAAACAAACAAATCCAGATTTTTCTTATCGCAACATTACAAAGCCTTCTTATGATTTTTATTGTTATTTCTGTTACATGTGACCGTCCAACTAGACTCTTTGCCATTAAAGTTACTACCATCGTTAAAAAGCGGATTCATTTAAGAATTTCCAGCCCAAATTCCTCCTCCCTTATTATTTTTAATTTTAATTTTATTCAATTTTTATAAGGAGATGCCTTCATTCTATTTATTTTAAACGATGTTAACAAAATATTAAGAGCGTTGATTCAATGTAGAATATAAATAGGTTCTAAGCGTTGGGGCGGTTAAGCGAAAGTTGGAGTGAAGAACTTTTATTTTAAGGAAGCAAAGACATGAAAAATAAATAAACAAATAAAGAAATAAACAAATGAATAAATAAATAAATAAATAAATAAATAAATAAATAAATGCTACATAAATTTCTTTATGAAAGATCTTTTATTTTAAGGAAGCAAAGACATGAAAAAATAAATAAACAAAAATAATAAAGAAACATATAAATAAATAAATAAATAAATATAACTTAATATCTTTCCTTAATGAATGAGTTAAATTCACGATCTGTTTTAATGTCGAGTTTTATGAAGCGTTCTAAATCGAAAGGATAATCGAAAATTTAAACTCATGAGTTCTCAATTATTTTGAATGAATAATTATTAACCTGAGATTAGGGTAATTATTGAGAGAGTGAAAGTAAGTCCCTCTCTCTTTTTTTTCAGTCTCTTTAATATTTGTCTGACTCGAGGGTTGATGAACGCCTCTGACTGATTACTTATTTGCAACCTATTATTTTAAAAACATTTTTTCTAAACGTTGATCTCAGCAGATATTACTATTATTAAGCGCGTTACTTGTTCCTCCATTTATATAGCTTATATGGGAGGATTTTCACTGTTACTTATACGTTTATTATTGAACGAAAACAAAAATATATATGAGGTCAGACTGACCAAGACCGCCGATGGCAATGCAGATTAAACCGTTTTACATTAATGGAAAATATTACCCCAGATTAAATCGCAAAGATGGAAGAGTCAGGGTTCTCGGCTTCAGCCGGGGGACGACGGGGGGATTCTTCGTTCCCCCCTCTGTCCACCGTCGGCAGACAAACCGAGAAAAGAATATTAAAAAGGAAAAATTAAAACAAATTAACATATAAAAATTCAACATGATAAAATAAAGCCAACACCTGTTTGCAATCTCCACTTCCGCCTGCAATGCTAAGTTCCAAACTGTGACAGCGTGTCTTTTCGCTATATACACCACGCTGAACGAACTAAGTGCGATCTGCCTGTTTGGTGTCATAGTACTCGGACTAATATATATATAGATAGTTTCGAGAATATGTCTCTCTCTATCGATGGGTCACAATTTTCTCTTTAAAGTGGTTTTTATGTTAGCCCAGACAATAATTATAACGGATTACCTATCATGACATATGGATTATATGAGCTCTATTACTGGACAAAATATCTTCATTACATTTTATTGTAGTATTAATACGATATGTATATGATACCTATATCCACTAATGATTGTAAATAGCTTACAGTAAGATACACAAATAACATAGGTGTTCCAAGAGATATGGATTTAACTAAGTTCTCCATGATTAATAATTAATTATCAGCTGATTTATCTGCAGTACTTAGCCTTTACGAACTAGTCACTAGGTTCATTATAGTGAGTTTACATTCAAGTAAAGAATCAAAAGTTGATAATTAATTGGCGAACCAATAATACCTAATTTTATATTCCTGATAATTTAAATGTTCAGCTCATTTATTATTAATTGTTTTCAATAATAAAATATAACACAGTTTATTGGTTTTTAAAAAAATTTTTGATTTCCATATTATTAATTTGATCCTCCCTGCTATATTCACAGCAGAATCTTTAATTGCCAAACTGGAATTATTATAACATGGTTCTTTTGCCATGTGAAGTGATTAAGTTCTTATATATTATAATACTTCTATTAATAGATTGTGTTAATACCTGTAACTAATATAATATGTAAACAAACCTCTCGATTTTGGATCACGACAAGGCCTAAATAAACGCTCAATTATTATTCAGAAGGGTCCTTTTTAATTTTTTTGATATCACTAAACATTACGAAGCTATAGTAATTTAGATTTTAAGACCCACTATCGATAAAGGAAAAGTACCCTTATTGTCACCTTACTGTTGAGTAATATCTTGCTTAAATAAGATGTTTAATAGTGTTCTTTAGTGGTTTTGCATGTGTTATTTGTTATAATATATTGGCAATATTATATAATTTTAAGCATTGTCCAGTTAAATAATCTTATAATATTTATCTGAGTAATGTATTTATTTCCAATATCCAACAGACGCCTTTCAACAGTTTGGTTTCTACGGTATTAAGATGCGGTTAAGCCTCTAATTCTTAATTATATAGTATATTATATGAATTATTATAACATATATAGGTGTCATAGGACATAATACTCGAACGGCTCATTTAAGCACTGTCATTTTTATGACATATTTTAACTTGCGCTATAATGTATAGTATGAACACTAGCATACCAAAGGCTTACTTATCTATACAAAGCTTCTTCTGGTCACCTCCCTTATAAAATGTCGCGGGAATTTTAAAATCATCAAGTCATCAATCATTTTATTTGGGGGCAGGTGGGGACTAATTGGCTTACAGGGAATGATATCTGGCTTCTCAAATTTTTTGATAAACACGGATGTTGTGCATGTTTGTGCAATGATTTTGTTCTCATGTTTCAAATTCAGTTCAAATTCACTTTTATATTTGAGTGGGACTAACTATATTTAAGTAATTTATTCTGCCTTTCCATGTTAATGCATTTTCAAAAATTTCAAACAATGAAAAAATTGGCAGGAAGGGCTTATTGTCTTGGTATATGGTTCGCTCAGATGTTACTAAATCCAGCCCCATTTTTATTTCCCACTCAATTTACTCTCAAAATATTAATTATAAATATTAATAATAATATTTCACTCTCCTCAGTCTCCTGTGCTAGAACATTTAACCTCATAATAATTATATACCTTTATTTTAAATTATAGCAAATTGGACATATATATATATATATATTATTATTAATACAATAACATATATATGGTATGAAATCTTTTCTTTCTAAATAATTATATGGCTATTATAATTTGTTGTGAATAATTGTATTAAAATAAAATTATATATAGCCTAAGTAATATATTATATTGCATGAAGATGCAGAAAAAATTATATCAATTATGATTATTTGAGGTACATATGGTTATTCTACTTTTTAAAAGATTTCATGACACACTGTTTATATAGAAAAGAAACATTTATATCAGCTATCTGATTATCATCCAACATATATCATGAATTTTTAAACTCCGATACTTGTTCAAGTATTTTGCCTTTGCCTGTTAAGATTCCTCAAGTTTATTATTTAAATACAGTTTTTCTATCTCATATACGTGCTGCGTCATATACCTACTGTCTACCTATAAATAATGTTAAAACTTCGCTAGAAAGACTATATAGGCGCTCAGAGTTTATATATATATATAGCCATAATAAACATCGTTTTGACTCATATATTAACTCACATAACATATTTTATTATATATTATACACTGTATATGAGGAGACTCCTACAATATATTCAATAATTCTAAATTATAAATATTTGATATTTATTATATGTTTATAATTATATAATGAGGAAAAATATATATATCAATATAGATAGATATATAATTATTATATTATATATATAATATATTATATATATAGACATTTTTATTATTCTGAAATATAAGAAAGGTAGGTTTGTGAATCAAATCTAAAATAAATATTTTTGTTTTATTATTTTTTCTACCTTAAGCATAATAATATATATATGACGCCGTGCAAATGTGTTAAGCAATTGACAAATAAATGAGTGTAATTTTATGTAACTATCATATGATAATATATATATATTATATTAGATATGATATATATAATATATATTATATATATGATATATATATATATATATATATATATATCTCTATATATATATTAAAATATTATATATAATTATATATAATTAATTATTATATATAATTAATATATATTAATTATCTAATATATATATATTAATTTAATTAATATAATTTAATATATATATTAATAATATTATATTAATTAATATTTATATATATAATTAATATTCGTTATATTTATTTAAAATATTTTTATGTCTAAATTATATAATGAATATATAAGACATAATTGATAGGTGCGTAATTATTAATACTTTCTTTTAATATATTTCATATCACAACGATAATATCGATGTGATCCTTATATATTCTTTTAAAAGCCATTATAATCACAGATAACGCTATATTATATATATAGTATATATATATATATATAAAATAGTCAGATCTGCTAAAATGGTATGCAAAACAAAATAATGCCTTCCTGAGAAAGGTTTCATACAGGAGACACATATTCCTCATGAAGTGATACATATTGTGAAAGGGTGACAGCAGTTTGAATAACAAGTGGGAGGTATTAACATATTCTCGAAAGAAATCTTGGTCGCGCAGTAGATATATACGTAGAAATGACAATTAAATTACTACAATTTAAATTACCCTACAGATCTTCCAGCAAATAATATGAGATTAATTTTTATTCTAATAAACAAATTTGGAGTAGTATAAAATAAGAAAAACTGATAATAAATTTTTTACCTGAGGATAACATTCATCTTTGATCCACATGAATCCTCCATATTATACTCATATTGAAATTTTCTAAATTAGGACAACACAAACAAAAATAAAAATTATATTTAATTGCAACAAGATTCTAATAAATAAGAGATTCTCTCAGACATACATTATAATATATACTTTTGAGTGTGGTATTATTTTAAATATGTCAGGTTTCCTAAAGGTAGGCAGTATTCGAGATAATTAATTTAGTTTTTAGGGGAATATTTGTGGCTACTCCTCTTACAAGTTTTATAAATATGTATCGCCCAAAATAAAAAAAAAATGTAAAAATTATTTTCCACGGGCAAAATTTTTTATTTTTATCTTATTATCACTTTAAATTTTTTAAAAAAATAGAAAATTTTCTTTTTAGTTTTTTGTCAGAAAAATTTTTGGCTCTAAAAAAATATTTCAAAAAATAATCTTTACAAATCAAATTTTTTATGCATTATCACAATTATTTTAATTAGTTTCAAATGTTTAAAATATTGAAATTATATACTGGTGGTATATATATATAATATATATATATATAAAAAGGAGATACTATTATAAATTCTTTAATTTTTCACAGACAATTTTGAATCGGTAGTGTAAAAAATTGTTAAGATACTTTATTATTTTTTTTTATACTCTATGATAACTCATTATATAGTTCATTTTTTATTCAAAGAGCTAATATGGATGAAACAATGTAGTACTAATTTATTTATTCGTATTATTAGCGTTTTTATATATATTTTATACAGAACTATACTAATTTATATTTATTGATTATTTTTTCGCATCAACTTCTACTAATTTTACTCAAATTTTTATTATTTTCAGATAAATATATAATAGTACACTCTTAAAAAATAGAGAGATTTCAACTATTGCGTTATTATAGGTTGTTACACTTTTTTGCATAATCGCATATTTTATTATTTAAGGGAATCTTTAAATAGATTAAATTATTGATATTAGTTTGTTTGATTTTTTTGGAAATTGTGCTCAGCAATGTCGAATTTTCAATAACCTAAGCTTTTTATATTGGTATCATTTTTACTCTGGGAGTTTGAGAGACCACAATTAATTGGTTTCCCAAATCAAAGACTATATCGGGATTTTGCTGGAATTTTATTATCGCGGTAGCCGTCGAAGCTATAGTCCCATCTCCTCAAATGTATCACAAAAAAAGTTGAGTTCAAGAACAACTATGGTTATACAAGTAAATATAGCACAGTACTCGGTGGGTGGCAAAAAGTATATCATTTAACATATAGTGGAGGACCATTTCATGAAACTACAGGCAAGAAATGTTATCAGCTCCTAGGGATACACCAAATACGTTCTCGTGGTATAATTAATAAATTAGATAAAACTTGTCGTAGGACTTGTTAAATTGATACCTTTTACATAGATTCTCTAGCAAATATATTTTGAAAGAAACACCTCTCTAATCGCAAAAAGAACAATATAGAACGGTTTCGTGGAAAGAGGTTAAAGAAGGTTCTACCTAAAAAAGCTCCTCTTTGTCTCGGTGCGCATTTTGGATTCCTAACTCCCCAACATCAGAAATTGTCTGAATATAAGAATTTTCATGTACATTTTTCAGGTGGGGGCTAAAAGGTTTTGGGGAGATCACTCGAAAGGGGACATATTTATCGCAACACTCATTGGAGATCCTCTCGATTACTAAAAACTTAAGACGGGAATCTTAGTAAGGCCTATCCCATTTTTGTAAGCCCCTTAAAAGAGCTCCCAATACATTATTAGTTTGTAGTTTTCGAGACACAGTTATAGTAAAAGGGCATTATTCGGATTATCGTTAGCCTCTAAATCGGCGATCACAGTTTCAACCTTCATAGGGTGGAAGCATCTGCATTGAGTATACTATATTTTAACATGAAGTTAAAAGTCGCTTAGGAATATAATAGTGTTAGTTGGTTAAATGGAGGCAGTCAGATAGTAGGATATTAGGAGGCTAATTATAGACTACTATGATATATAGGATATACTATTGATTCCCTTCTTCAGTATCGTTCGCTCTTTCATTGACATCGGCATATGACGAGAAAAAGTTCCCTCTAGCATTTAGATAATTTTTAGAAAATTAATTATGAAAAATTATGGAGACATATAGTAATCATTATCATAATAAAATTTATCCAGGATAATTAACATCTTGGGGAATTATACTTTATGGGGGGTGATAAAAATATTTAATATTATTATAAATTAAATCAATAAAATACATAATAATATAGGGGAAATACTATGACTTTTTAATTTATTGGGTGGGCTTAAATGTACTAATAATTTAATATGAATATTTTTACTATTAAAATAATATTTTATAATAGAGTTTTCATAAGGATAAATAACATATAAATAATGAAAAAGGAATGTTAGAAATGATTTGACTTCCTAAGCTCTAAGCCTAAACCCAGGTTAATATATATTCTATATTAACATGTATATATAATATAATATTATATATATATATATATATATAAGCATATAACAACTTCCTACTCAGCTGAATAAAATAAATGGGGCCTTTTTTAATAAAAAGTTGGTCACTTATTCAAAATAACAATATTCTCTAACATATCAAGATAAAATAGTAGAATATTAATGATGTTATATAATAATATATATAATATATATATTAATTAGCATAACCAATCTCATAAAAAGCATAATAATAAGTTAGCCTCATAAATTTTAGTGATATTATACTTATTATTACCCATTATAATTTGAATTGAACAAGGCAAATTGATGGCCTATATAATGAAATAACCTTATAAAATTTTATATTAATAATTTATTAAATTAATTAAATTAACATAGTTTGAACTCTTTTCAACAAACTGCACCATAAAGCTTTTTGAAAATATGTCTTATTTTATTATTTACAAGACGGTGTGATTCTTAAAGCTATTTGCCACACAAGTTACAATCAATTTTATTTACCCAGAGGGGCGTGAGGGTTAAACTGCGACTAGGTTCCTACTCCCTAACTTTACCTCATAAATGTCGGTAGCCCTTAAATCTTTGTCTTGCCCCTCTTTTTCCACTCTCTTCCTTCCAGCATAATGCGTTTCAAGTAAACCTCAGTCAAATGTTTGATTTTCTCGCCGTCGTTCTGGGCATTCACAGTATCTCAACAGGACCCAAAAATTAAGTGGAATTGAACATCTACGTTTGTGACCACAATCATTAAATATATAAATATAAATAATATAGTAGCTTGGGTAGCTTAAATTTTTATCTATAGAACTGTATTTATGACATTCCTATATGCAATTTATAGCTGTTTTGTAACAGTTATGCGTATACATATATATATAGTAAGCGTTTTATTACTTGTTAATCATGAATACAGTAGTAATTATATATATATATAGTACAATAAGTATTTTAATTTAATATTCTCACTAAGCAATTGTTCTTGGAAGTGGTGGAATCTAGTAAATATCATTTTAAATCAGATATTAGGTAAGTTAAATAGGTATTATCTCACCATAGAAGTACAGTTAGTTCGGAAACAGCAGTATAGACAGTGACCGGATACTCCATTTATGGTATATCAAGTATATGAATCATCAGAACATCATTTATTTTATTTAATATTTTACTTTCTTTTTATTAAATAAAGTGTTGAAGCAGCCTTAGTGTAGCTATATATTTATAACTAAGTCTAAAAATATAATTAGCTGCCTATAATAGTGGACGTGTAAAAATAATTAATTATATTTATTATATTACTAAAAATTTTAAGTATATTTATTTTATACATATTGGAAAATAAAAATAATACTATAAATGATTATAGCAATTTAAAGTTCTCTGTATAGTTTTTATTATATAATAATATAAAATGAATAACATAATAAAACATTGATAGATCATGTAATTATATACACCTTATTACCCAGTTATTATATTTAGAATTTAAAATATTATTATATAAGAAATGTAATTTTTTATAAGCCTAAACGTGTTAGCTTTTTGAAATAAATATTATTTATCAATAAAATTGAAAATTAAATTTTATGTATAATAATCATGGGAGTCATATCAGATAAAAATGAAAAGAAATAATTAGTTTTTTTTATTTTTTTTTATATCTTTTTAAACAATCTAACTATCTTAATCTTATAAAGTGCATTCATTTATCATTTTTATAATACTCAATCTTTAAGAATAGCTTTTTTAAAATTAAATGTTACAATTGTTGTTGAATGTGAAAAAAATGTAATTTCACAATCCAATTTTTTTTATATTTATTTTTTATTTTTTATAAAAGATTTCTCTATCACTTAAATTCATTATAAATATTTAGTTACTTATTTGATTTATATTGGAGGTAGGAAGTTAGTTACTATTGATCTTTTATTAAATTATTAATATTTATCCTATATATACATTCTTTCCTTTTCAGGGTACATCCAACCCTCCAAACCTTTTCTATCTCTTATATTCTATAGATATATCTCCAAGAGTGTTTTCCCTTTTAGTAGTCAGTATATCTACTCTAATTGGATAAAATTAATGGTGTTTAGGTTAATATATTGGTTTTGACTTATTGTATAGCAACACATGTAATTACTCTAAAGCTGATCTAGATAGTTTTATGTCACCTACTGAGGATCCTGCTATACTATGGTTTTTAGTTAGTAATAATAATTTCTCTAGATTTAAAGTTAAAGATGCCATGTTATATACATGAAGCAATTATAGTTTAATAATTAATTTTTTCAACTTGATGATAAATCATTTTTATATATACATTTTATATACAGTCATTTTTATATCATCTACCTGCTTTTTCAATTTTGGGATCCACTTGCATGGGAATCTCAAGTCTATCTCGTAGCAATAAATAACATCTATCGGTGTTTTCCGTAGGGTATTGATTCTAAAATTGTTGGGGAGTAATTCCAATTATTGAGCTCGCTCTTGAAAACAGTTAAAGTAGTTATGGGAGTTGATCAATACACCCATCGTAGGGGTCTCAATTAATATAATAGCAGAGTGATTTTTTAAAATGAGACAAGGAGGTAAAAATATCTGATACTAAGGGCATGACATGTAATTGAGTAGAAAGGTGGTATTTACACACAATTTGTTTTTCTGGAAATTCAATTTAGGGTGTAGCTGGATTAAAACTACCCGGGTCTTATTGTTGACCAATCAGATTCTTGATATAGAGCTTCTTAATTTGTGATTAGAGACAACTAGTAACAAAGTAATCTTAATTTGGTTTAGCCATACTGCGTCTAATATCAAATTCATGTGGAACATTGCTTCATTACTGTAGGTCAGTACTACTATATATTCTCATTAATTTCAAATTTTCTATAAATTCTTAGATAAAAAGGGATGATGCTTGAATAATTTCAAAAGATCAAACAATTGGTCAAACTCTGCGCAAGAATTTGGAGTTGAATTTCAATATTATCGAATGGACTTTGTTTTTTTTATTTAAACAAGTACTTCAGGAGAAAAAAGATATTATATATCACTTTGATTTTCACTCAAAACGATTTTTGGCGCTTATGACAAGCGTTTGGCGTTTTTATACTATGACTTCGAATTCCTTGCAACTGCTTGATTAAATTCACTTGCTGTCTTTTTTTACTACTTAATAAGACTGATTATCCTACTACCAACACTACTAGCTTTACTACTGACTAACTTAGCACTATTTGAATGACATCTTGCGCTTGTACCTGGGCCTCCTTGGTCTTTTACGATACCTCTATAATAATTTTCCACATCTACTGCATCTTAATTTTCTTCGTTTTATTAACATTATTTCATCTTCACCAATTGGCATTTAGAACTAGGCTTTTAAAATAGGGACTTATTGGAGACTTCATCTGGGAATCATATTGCGTACATTAACAACAAATTCTACAGTCCTTCTTTCAACTTGCCCAAATGCATTGTTATACAACTAATGCTTTTACACTTTGATAGTTTTTTACTCAGTTTTAATAGTTTTTACACTTTGGTTTTTAACACTTTTGGCTTTAACACTATGCTTTCTTATTAACTCATATGACATTTATCATTACGACATTGTTCTTTTTATCACAAGGCTCACTATTTCTTGTTTACGGACTATTGCCGTAATTCATGGGGTACTCACTTTGTTTTAGGCAAACTCTTTCGCTTATAAGTGTGTACCATACTTGATAGCTTATAGAAAATTCAACTCTCTAGTTTGCTTTGTTTAACACTTGTCATGCTTTGGGTGTACTACTTTGATTTTTATTCTCTTACTATTAGTTCTCCTTTTTTAAATTGGTTTAATTGTCTTATTTTGCAGAAAAAGGCCCAATTTCCACACTACTGCATTAATTCTTCTTCGTAAATATTTCGTGATTTTGTCTTACTAAGCAGTGGCAGTTTGTTATATAATTATAATCAATATTTTCTTTTTATTTTTACACCTGCAAAATGGTATAATGTAATATAATTACTTATTTTTATATAGAAAGTATATTGCATATATAAGCAATTTTTCTAAATCCTGCATGTTATTTATTGTAGCTTTTAATAATGAGGTTATTACAAAAATGAAAGATGATGTTTGTAATAGGGACATAATCTTTGGACAATAATTAAATATACTATAGTTAAGGTAAACTTATTTTTCATTAATTTACATTTTTATTAATATTATTAACACTACTAAAATTAGTATATTTAACTACTACCTTGCCTATCAGAATATCTATAAAAACATATTATTTTCACACATTTTGACAATTATGCTCATTAGAGGATTGAGAGATGAAATCTCGCGCGTGAACTTGTAAAGGATAACTTACACTTACACTCTTTTAAATGTTGTGCATTGTGGTGGTGTTTTGGGTACTAGTTTTTATCCACTATTATTTCACTCTTCTCCACACGTTGTGATATTACGATACTCTAAATCCTTATAGACTTACGACAGACCGACATGTAACTCAATCAATGTTCGAATACCGCTGATGAGGAAGGAGTAAGAGGAATGTACGGCTGTGACATCAATTTGCGAGTTTTTTTGACGTTGTTTTAATAAAGACACATGATGAATATAATGCAATAGATGTGGGATAAGTAGCAAAATGTGTAATATAAAATGCATACCATATATGGTTTAAAAGCAAAATGTAAAGTGGAGCAAAGTTCATGAAAAGCTAAGTGGGTAAAAGCACAAAAAATTTTTCCTCATAGCAAAAACGTGATAGGAAAAAGACAAATGTGTATTAAAATAGTGTAAGCTTCATTTAACAAACTCCATCGTTAGGGGTTTCCCACTGATTCCACCAGCGAAAAGAATAGGAGTATACTCATTTAATGCATATCGTTGTTGGCTTTCCTTTAATTGTTGGTTAAAATTTTGTATAAACACCTGTAGACTTATTTGAGATTTTTTATTGAAAGTTAACAAATATGTAAGCAAATGTGTTGCATAACATTCAGTACATGCACTTCAGTTTGGACTTTACACAGATATTAGTTTTGGTCTTTCTTCAGTTTGTTATTCTACTTTAATCGGGGTTGGAATAGTAACTCACATTTCAATTTAGGTAAGACATTCTTCGTGTGGGTTTTATGTCTTTGGCACCACTATAAAATATATGGGAGTGGAAGAAAAGCAATTCAAATTTACTTTTATTTAGGGACATCGGCATCGATTTTCTTAAAGTAGCTATTTAACTTTTATTCTTATGTTATTTGCATAAAAGTTTTTAAAATTAATTTCACTACCAACACTTTTATTTTCCATTTTCTTCCCTTCTATCTTGGCTAGGGTCTTGGGGTTAGTTTTTAGCATCATCTTTTTTGGTACAAAATTAAAAAAATCCACCTGCTATTTAATTGAACCCTCGTGGTATTGCATCATCAAGGAAAAGTCACATTTTGGAGCCCAAGACACAGGAATATATGTGGAGAAAATATCGTTAAATGTTATATTCAAATAAGGTTTAAGACCCATTTAGTTCTTATTATCATTTCAAATTATTGATAGAATTATATAAATATCTATAATTAATCATACACAAAACCACTCCATTGGGCCATGGCAAAATAGGATCTAACACAGGGGATTGGTTCTACCAACACTTTTGTTTACTACTAGATACTATATTTATTGTTTTTGGCATGAGAATAATTATGTAACTTCGATATGTAATATTACTAATAGATTATTTTTATCTAAAATTATAATTGCAACATTAACCATTAAGATAGTTCCATTGCTTAGCATTCATGTAATATGAGACCTATTAAATATCATTATATTCCTACAATGTTATAAATTCCCAATTAATAATATCATGGGAATTTAATAAACAAAATATCATAACATATGTGCAACTTATATATAATTTATTATGTACATATAAATCTTTTTCCACTCTCATATTCAATTACTTAGTCTCACACTTATACATATCACTAAATAGGTCATACTACCAATGTATAAATACTATACTATCTGTATACATTATACTGCACTCAGGCATAAACAGTTTTGCTCTATTATTCCTACAGGTAGGTAGTCAATGTCACATGATAGATCATAATATAGCTTATAACTATTATTACTACAGATGTATAATATATAAGTATTGTGAGTTTCACTTAAGAATAAGAGAGTATTATTTCTATGAAATTTTAATTATTATACAGGTTATTTATAATTTTGTAATAATATAGATTATTCTTTAGGTTCCTTATTAAGACCATACAAATTAATCTTAACTAATTATTATGGTATTTGTAGGGTATTCTTATCTCAGAATCCTGCTAACAAATTACAGATTTCCAATTGCTATCAATTCTCAAATTGAAACCAAAATTGCCTTGCTAGAAGAATTGTGAGTGCATTTTTATACGTAATTAGACCATTTATTTGTATTACAATATTCTTCAAAATATGAGAATTGTAATATAAATGACAACCAATTTATATATATATCAAGATGGCATGCTTAATTATGAAAAGAAAATCAATAATCGCATATTTGCACTCATTCTTAAAGGTGTTGGTATAGGTTTTTGGTATAATAATCATAAATTATATTATAGCTTTATATTTTAAAACAATAGTCGAAGTTGATGAAGACAATGTATAAATATGTACAATGTATAATAATTTATATATAAATATAAATAAAGTGTAAAAGCCAGAGTATATAAAAAGCTAAAGTGAAAAAGCCAAGGAGCCTTTATATTTTAGCCTCTTATTAACACTTTTTGCTTTTACAACTATCTAGGCCTTTTGTGAGGTTCGGAACGTGAGACCTACAATGTTTATGCCTTCATAATACCTGTGGTGTTGTTCCTCTATTTTTGTTACTCCCCTCATTCTTTTAACCCTCCTACATTCTAATTATTCTAATTTATTCTAATACTTTGCTTTTTACATTTTGTAAAAACCACAAGTCTTTGGAAAAGTTATTAAAAGAGAAAATGTGTTTAAAATTGTTAATAAGTATGTTAATTAATAAGCTTTGGTAAAAATGTAATTATAGTTGATGCAGATTAAACCAATGGGTTAAGCCATTAATGTTAGAACATGAATAGATTGCTATTTTAAGCAAAGTGTAAGAAAACACATAAGTGATAAAAATCAACTTTATTAAAGTGATAAAAACGCCATTGATGGTACAAAAGCTTTATCATATCGTGTTAAATTAAAGTGGATTTATTAGGTGGTAATTAAGAAGCATAGAGGTGGGTATGAAGAGGGACACAGTTATATAAAATCAAAGGGAATGAGAAGAGCAGTGTCATAATAGTTCATTGTTGTTTATCACATAAATTACTATAAAAAAATACTAGAACTCATGTATGTTGGTTTCCACCATTAAAATTTATTATAGCTGATATTAAACCTAAAGTAATGATTTCCAAATAAAATAAACAATTTCATTAGAAAACAAGAAACTGTTTTTATTATTATGTTAAAATGTGGATTAAAAGCGCAAGTGTATAATATGATATATGTACATAAAGGCAAGTGTAAAGACGTTCTTATAATGATGATAATTTAATAACAAACCTGGTATGTCTAATAAATTGCATTACGCGCGTGTCACAATAACACACTAATAAGTGTTATTATAAAGCAAAGTGTAAAAAAAGCAAGGTTGAATTAAACTGGACCCTATAATAGACTATATAAATGAAATTTAATTTACGAATAAACTTTTGATTTGTCAGTTAAGAATATAAGGATATGATTAATAGAGCACACATACTAGTGGTTTGGAGACTAAAATGTTATAATTTATCTAAATGGGTAAGCTTTTATATACGCACATAAATACCTTCAGGGTCAAATATTCGCGCCCATACAACATAGGGGAAGTTTCAAATACTGGGTTCTGTTCACAGGGCCTCCTATGACATCTGTGTCATGGTGTAACCAGTAAATAACACTTAGAACACAGATTTCGTTTTACTTGGCACAGTCCTCGTAACAACTGGGAACCAAACAACGGGTGGCTTCATAAAATAGGCTACTAATCAATATTATAATTTCATTAACACTAATTTTTTATCACAATAAGGTATTATTAAGTTACCTATATGATCAACTTGACATTATGTTTTAGATGGAAGGGTTTAGATCATTCATATCGGAAAAAGCTACACTATAATGGACAGAAACCAACGGGTAAACATACAAATTCCGTTGACAGTATATTGGGTGATGTGAGAAAAAGTCATAACGATCGTAATTCTGTCTCTCATGATTTACACTTTTTTTTTAACACTATTAGTTATTTTATTTATATTCATCGCTTTGTGTTACGCACTGTAACTTTTACATTTGTGAAATAAAACACAGGCAAAAATGAGACTATTGAGACGTCTTTTTTTTTAACTTTTACTTAATATAGTATATATTCTTTCACTTCTTTTTTAATCAGCTTTATTACTAGTTACTTTTTACACTTTGCTTTGTTATGGCAGCTCTACTATGCATTTTACATCTCTTATATAATTAGAGATTCTTATGTAGAACTGGGCTTTTGTGCTCTTATATCACACTTTTGCTTTCTTACATACATTTATTTCTTGTTCCTACAAGACTTTTTTACTCATTTTTACATACATTGGAAGTGTGGGGTTATTCCTTTAGGGTTAACTATCTCTTTCTCGACATAATTGGGACACAGCTATTCTCCTCTTTCCTACACCTAATAGTCATATGCTCATTACACTATATGCCCTTCTTTTACATTCTCTGTGGGTCGGTTATTACCAACTTTGCCTTTTACACTTTGCTTTTACAAAACTATAATGACATTATTACGTTCTCTCATTTGTTCTTGGTATCTTCACACCTTAGTGGACTTTAATAACACTTTGGCTTTTGTTACACTGGTAATTGACTTTTACACTTTAGCTGGTTGTAATTTTTGAGCTTGTACTCTTTGACAAATTTACATATTTCTGAAGTTGTACATCCAGCTTTTCACACTTATGTCATTTCTTTATATCATTTAGCTTATTTTATAAACTTTTTATTCGTTTCGAAAACTCAATTAAGCTTTTACCTATTTCTTTGGGGTCTTTCTCTCTCTCATTATATATAGGTAGCACTTTCATATTTTTCATTCTATTGCAGTCCTCATTTAATGTTACGAGTTATCATTAAATATTATAAATATGGTAAACCTTAAAATATTCCTCAGTGTGTACCAATCCACATAAGGAGAACAGCTTCTCTTTAATTAGAAATCTCTCTTTTTCTGTATATATATATGTAAATATATAGCATATTCTCTTTCGAAGAATAGTTACACCTTATTATTACTTTGGATATTCTGAGTTACTCATGGTACACACAACACGACATCTCACTCTATAATAAGTAGATCCAGCTTATTGAAAATGATGTTCCACGCTACCATTTTAATATTTATATCTGAAGTTTCTATATAAATTTTATTATTATTTATTTATTTTTTGGAATGTTACCTTAGCTAATATCGTAAACAAAAGTCTGTGTATATAGTATGAAATTCAAATTAAATAGAATTGTCCAACTAGTTTATGTGACATTTCACTCTATTATCAGTATTATACCTCAATAATAAAGTTAGGTTTTAGCTTGTATAAAATGTGGGTATACAAATAATAATTATACCTTAATACGATATGACCTCAATTAAAGAGAAACTATAAGTAGGATTTAAATTTTTCCAATATCTATAAAAAACCCCAATCATATTAGTAGTATATACTTTTGATTTTAAATATCTATAAAATAAATTTTGAGTGAAATATAATATAATATGTCTATATATGATAGTTTGGGATAATAAATAATATTTTCTATAGTTAGGGGCTGCCAAAGTATATAATAGTAGCATTAATGGGATGCTAAGTATTGAATTTTCTATTTTAATTAATTTTTGGAGCACCGTTGATATTATCCATATATACTATAATTATTATATTTTAAAATTTTTATTCTTATTATTATAAAGAAGATGAAAAATGATTAATTATTAATCAGGATATACTAATTTATAACAAGGGTTTTTGAACCTATACCTGCATTTATGATATTATAGGAATCAAATTATGTATATATTATTAAGATATCATGCATTCAAAAAAGGAAAAGTCCAAAAAAGCATTCTGTCTGTATTTGATTATTTAACTGTCTCTTGATTTTCTTTATTGTTTAGTGTCTTAATTTGAGGCAGTGTATTTAAAACCAGCTGAAAAGAAAATCCTGTTAATTGCATAGTCTTCTCACTAGGGTTGTGGATAATATCTAGTAAATAGCCAGCCTAGATTTTTAAATCTAAAATATTTATATATAAAATTAAATGTATGCACACACAGAACGACAGTAATATATGGGTAGAGGTTGCATTATGTATTATAGAAACGTCGAGAACACCATGTTCTTGGTATGATTTATCTCTATAGGAAGATATCAAATCTGCGATCGCAGGCTTCTCAGGAGTTCTACCGTGCTTTTCTCTCTCTGGAAGAAATACATACATGGCATGTAGTATGTGACATAAATTTCACTCATACGGAGGTACATCTATAATTAGAGCAGATTCATTTCGTCGTCAACCTATAGTCTATGAGGAGCCCACCTTGATAGGCTTATATACAATTTACAGCAATCATTTAACTTCGCAAAAAATTCGCAAGGAGGGGTTAATCTAATGATGGAAGTTAAATCCCAATAAGGGACGGATTTAGTGGTCATTCGATAACAAACTAACACCGGAATAATCTCGCCATTTACCATGAGAGGGGAATTAATAATCAATTATCTCAGATATTTTGAATCTTTTGATTTGTATTCGTTCTTGATCATGCAGTGTTGGATTTCACACTTTGACTTATAATTTATAAACGGCACTATTTTGACTTTTCTGACCCCTATTGCTTTTACCAATTTGCATTATAAACTCTTGACTCTATTACACTTTATTTGATACTTTTACCACATATTCTTGCTGATTTCTTTACACATATCTCTTCGCTACTTTCACTGTACATTCTCACTCGATTCATTTTTTGACAAGTTTATGTTCAACTCTTGAAGTACTTACAGGTTCTTAATTTTTTGCATTTGTTTTATTCGGGATATAAAACTATTTTGTCTTAGACATTTGGTCTTTTACACTTTAATGTGTTTGGTTAGCGCTATTGCATGGGCCTTTATATTTAACATTTCTTAGTATTTTTACATAAGTCTCTTGATATATACATATTCACACTGTTTGCTTTGGTATTTTTCTCTACACCACAATATATCGTTGTTTTTTAGAAGGGCTTTTTCTCGATTATTTATTACACACTTTCGCTCTTTTACACAAGGCCTGTCCTGGATGCTCTTAAACCTAATTTATGCTCCTTTTAGCTACTTTAGCCTTCTCTAATATTTACTCGTGGTTGGATATTTACCTCTGTGTGGTGGTATCGGTTTTTTTCTCATTACTTTTTACTTTTCACTTTTCTAACTTTTTACTTTTCACTTTTTTAGTTTATTTTTGATCATTTATATAATTGACAATTTTTTTCAATATCTTTCATTAGCGAAAAACTCTTCGATCAAATTTTAGAACTGTTACTTATCAATCTTATAAGAATTACAGGTATATTACTTTTTATCTATATTTTAAGTTTTTTATGGGTATTTTTACTTCATGTTTTTTGAAAATTATTTTCTTTTATGACTCGCCAGGTATGTATTGACGGATTTGGTTTAGATATTTTTTTACTCGGATTTGCATTTTTGTTAATCTGTGTTTTTTTTTGCTATTTTGATACTTTTTTTATTAATAATTATTATTTTACTCATTATTTATAATTAGTTGGTTTTGAATATAGAAAACCCTTTAATAATTTTATTCAAACTTTTTTATAGAACTTTTTTATTCTAATACACTGGCGATGTATACCGATCACTTTTCGCATACATTTAAGCTTTTTACTATTTTACATATTGCATCTCTTTACCTTTTAAAAATATCTTTTACTTATTTCTTGAGCAGTCTTTGACAGTTTATACCATATTATAATTTTTTTACATTCCTTCAAACAAATCAATCCCATATTTACAGTTTTTACAATTTTATAGTTTTATTTGATTGGTATAATCAATTTAAATCAATCTACTCAATTAATCTCTTCAGGATCATTTCTTTACTAATTTATCACTACTTCGTTTTTCAATATTATTCATTTAAGACTAATAATTGCACATTATATACTTTTCTCTTTTTTACTTTTACTTGTGTGGATTCATATCTTTCTTTAGACTTTATATATTTTGGCGATATTATTACAGTTTGATACTATTTTTGGTTTAAACTTTCAATTATTTCATTTTATTCTGATGGGTATGCTAAGTTTTTAAGCGATATTATTCCATTTTGTTTGCCTCACATTTTTTTACTTGACTAGATATTTACAGATTTTACTTTTTACGCATTTTTTATTCAATTTACAATTATTCTACATTATACTTCTAACTATCACAAATTTGTGCTATAGATCATTAAATGTATTTGATACAGATTTGGAATTAGACACATTATTAAATTTCTAACATATTCTTTTGGATCATCAATTTAATCAAGAATCTCTCTCCATCTACATCAAGACTATCAAAATTAAAACATAATTTTAAAAACTTTTGTTGATTAAATTCATTTTAATAAAATAAAATATTATGGAACAATACATCGTTATTTAACTTTCTCTCATCCACTCAATTTTTGATCTAATGGATAACTTTTGGATTTTTAAGTGATATTGAAAAAGATATTTGTAAATAATCTCTTAATTTATATATCTTTATTTATATTTATAATATTTATATCAATAATTTCTTGATAATTTTTACTCATTTATATTCCATTACAATTGTATATCAATATATTACTTTATATTTTAATCTTATATATACTTTTTAACTTTTTAATTTTACATTTATTTAAATATTCAAGTTTAATATTTCTATGAGGGCGACCAATTATTAATATTTACTTTCTATAATTTTCTCTCTCTTACTTATTTCCTTCTCACTTTACTGTTAAACTTTTTTTCACACATTATTATATAATTAGTATTATTATTCTTATTTACTTTTTAACATTTTTAACATTTTTTATCATTATTTTTACTTACCTTTTACATTTTACATTTCTACTTACAATAATTTTTCAGATAAGGATTTTGAGTTTGAATTTATCCTAAAAATGATCAAATTCTTGGATTCTTTTATTGATCTAATGATTTTATCGGCTCAAAGTTACTGTTACTGACATATATAAATATCAAACTTAAAGCTTGAAGACTATGAAAATTTTCACAATCTTATTTAAAATAATTGCGCAAATTCAATTAAAGTTTTCAGCAATTCACCAATATTTTAAGAGAACTTTGGTTAAGGTGTCACTGAAACTCCACAATTACTAAATTTGGGAGAAATTTTCAAGTCAGGACCAAATCAAATTAAATGCCGTCATGTTCATTTCAGAACGCTGTTTACTGGGTGAACCCTTCTTCATTTTAAATATTTATATCTTTTAAATCTTTATTATACATTCTTTTACGGTATCATTCACCATCATAATCATTCCTACATATTTCATAATTATTTGGACTTAATTATATCTTTTAATATATTACTTTATTATACTTTTTACTCGTGAGATATTCAGCATCAACATTTTTTTGGTAATATCACTTTAAACTTATTTCATTCATTGATATTTATATACTTATATTTAACGCTAACACGATTATTCAACGTTTTTAACACACTATCTTTTTCATTTACATTTTACATATATCTCTCATGTATTTTAATATATTGTTCACATATTTTATAAATTTCCTCCTTTAGCTATAGTTTAAAAAACACTATTATTATTACTTTTCTCTTATCACACTTTCCTACGCAGGCAATAGTCTATAAGCATTTGACTTATTTTGAAAGCATTTTTATACATCTTTGTAGAATAAGGTTTTTAAATTAGTAAGACCCTAGTAGGACAATATCTCTTTTATACTGTTTAATTTCTGTACTTTCTAGTAATTTTCACCTATTTTAAATAATCTATAGCATATATTTAATATATACTTTACAAAACTTTATATTTACTATATAATTTACCCTTCATTTAGAGTGGTTTATTTAATTTTAAACACCATATCCCGTATAATTTAACCATCTTCTCATTTCTGTGATTTTTATCTTCACTGCCTGTATATATATATATTATATCAACAATTTTTCTACTTCATTTAAATTTGTAGTTTGCTATAAATTAAAAGATATTAAAACTTACTCTCTCTCGATTGGTATAACATTTAAAGAGATAACTTCCAGTGCAGATGCAACCCCAATTGGTCAACCCAACTCATTGATATTTAACTATTTTTTTAGCTTAATTATATTATTCATTTTAGTTTTTACGATATACTTAAACATACATTTTCACATTTCAGGGAACATTGTGTTCAAGATTTTGAAACATATGTGTATTACTCTTATTCTATGTCACCACTTTTACATCTTCTAAGCATCTATTTACTTTATACGCGTGTGGTCAATGTTACTATATGCTTTTCACTCTTTCAGCTATTGGAATTTATAATAATAATTTGAGTTTGAATTATTTAAATTGTTTATCTTGACAAGAATGAGAATCGACCAAGAGGTTGAAATGCTCTATTCACTTTCCTTAACTCAATCTGTAATTTTTGGATGGGTAATCTTAATTTTATGTTATTATGTGGCATTTATTAACTTTTATTAATACTTTTTTAACTCATTTATTTTACCTTGAATTTAATCAACTTATATACAATAGTTAACTCTCTTTCAAATAATTGACAGTCTCTCATATTTTGTTCATCTAGTATAAACCTTCTTTTGTTTGTTACTTTTTTCCTATTTTGGTTTATCTACAATACTTAAACGTCTTTTAAATTTTTCGAGCGCTATTTTAACCGATTACCTTTATAAATCATAATTTAACATTATAATTTCACTTTTAACTTACACGGTTAACTCATTGCACATATTTTTGTGACCATATCTATTATACAATTATAATAGGTTAACATGTATTTTCACTAATTGTTTATTTAATCATCTATTCTAATTTATTTTTTAACTTTTTACTTTTTGGACAACCTCTCATATTCCTCTTACCATTCTCAATATCAATTTTAAGGTCTTCTCAGCTCTTATATTCACTTTTTGTTTCACTTCGCACCTTTTTAGTTTTCATTTTATATTCATTTTCCAGGTAACTATTATTTTGAGCTTTTTTTTAACTAGTGTTTTACTCTCTCTTACATTATTTCTAGTTTTTCTTCCATTTGCCTCTACGAGACTACGAGAGTCGATTTTCAACTTTTTCTGCATTTTTCTCACTTTTTAATTTTTTACCAATTTTATTACTCTTTTATTATAAATGTTATATTAGTATATAATTATGTTGTGCAACATTTAATATTTATCATTTTTAGTATGTGTGTCTCTACAGACAAAACATATTATATATAATTTACTAATTTTACATTTTATCACAACACTTTAAATCATGTTTTATGACTTGTGGGTATTTTACTTATAATTATTCACTATAATAAAAATATTATTATATACTTTTTACTTATTATGAATTATCACAGTCATCAGCAGTTTTTAGTCTTTTATCGCCTATAACCTGTTGTGTCATATTTAATTTATAGCAGATTTTATCTGTAACTTTTTACTTGTTTTATTAATTGACAATAAACAAAAGATTTGATGACCTATGCATTATTTTGTTTCGTAAATTTTTCAGTTATGTTGCATAATTTTTTTTAATTATTTCATACGTTTTTATTATTTTAAAATGACTTTCGCTGATCGAGATGTGTTAGCGTGTGATTAACTTGTATTATAACTATTTTTACTCACATAGTTTGCAATTTATTGAGAGCTTCATTTATTACATTGAGGTACATTTTATAATTTTATAACTTATAATTCTTACCAAACGCTCATTATATATACAGTTTACGCCCGTTTTGAACATCTTTGACATTGTTATGCTAAGTTCTTTGATCTTCTACATTTTAGCTTTCCTTATCCTCATTTTTTACGATTTAATGTTTAAAATTTTACCATTAAAAATATTCTTTTTTGCTATTTTATGGGAACTTTATTATATTCTTCATTTTATCATTTCATTTGAAAACCCTTTTATTTTTAAAAAAAAGTGGAGCAGCTGGGTCTTTGAAGTCTTATTCTCGGACCCAAAACTTAATCTTTATCATAATTTGCCTTTCTCAACTTCCGTTCACAGAGTTTCTTTACAAAAATTAAACTTAAAACCGCCTCTGTAAATCGATCAACAAATACAATCGTTACTTTCAATCGCCTGGGTGGTAACGCGATCCTGTTTCCGTGTATAGATTAATATGGTTCAAGAATTACATAAATTTCTATTATTCGTTTATCATGCATTTACTCTAATTTATTAATTTATCTATTACAAATGAATATATTACATTTTGGTTAACATTTAATAATAAAAAATTTAATTAGCAATTAATTAATAGGTTTTACTTTTGCTTATGTCATTATCTCCAAAAGCTTTGTTATATGTAGCAAATTTTATACTATTTTTTACTTTTACAATTTTATCATCTGTGTATTAAAATAGAAGAAATATTGCTTAATGAACATTGAAATTACATAAAACAAAGATTTCTAAGGAAGGATTACAGGAGGACTATGTCCTATTTTGGAGTTTAGATGATCGAAGAATTCAGCATAATCAGTGGAGTTAGGAGATAAATAAACAATAAATGAATTTTGTCGTAGATTGACAAGAGAACCTGAGCGAAAAGGAGGAAAATTCGGAAAACTCCTAAATAGGAACAAAAGAAAAAACAACATATGTACAACGTCCGCCTTTGGCAGAAAATCGAGGATAGTTACAGCAAAAGGGATCAGAGTACGGTTTGTTGTCAGAGCGCTCAAGCCCTTGAGTTTCGGTTAAGAACAAGACGAAATGTGGTGTTTTACAAAGTGGAAATTAGAAAAAAGACGACTGCAAATGCTGCAAAAATTAATAACAATGGGAGACCGTGCACTGGGGCAGGCTGGTGGCAAAGTTTTGGCAACACTAACCCCATTACAGGAGGCCAACTTCCTCAAAGCTTTGATCGGGTAATGAGTTGAGGAGAGCCATCGCTTGGATGGCACCCTCAGGCATCTCCGGAGCTGATTTAAGTTTTGTAATTATTACTTTTTTAAAGTAAGTGCTTGTAGTAGGAAATGTGAAGTAGGGTGATGGCCGTGGGAGTTAGAACGCTCCAGTGTATTGTCGAGAGTACGTTAGAAATGGAAACGTAGTTTCAGAGGGATGTATCAACCAAACCTATGACTCCGTTTCTGATGGCGCTACCTTCACTTAAAAGAAGAATCAGTTAAATGTCTATTTTTAAAATAATATACAGCTTCTTAAAGTTTGCTACGATTGTCTTACGAGTAAAGAACTTAAAATTATACGCTTTGCCAAATCCTAAACGATAATTTTTTTAATTTTTACCAAACGTAGATTGCGTCTTTCAAGTACGGGCTGCTATTTTTACTATCTTAAAATTTTCTCATTTTCTAACTCCATCAAATATTATGCATTATAAAATTTTTAAATTTATTCAGGTCTAAAATTACTATTTGAAATGTTGTAACATCTCCTATGATGTTGCTTGTTGTTAGAAAATTATTGTTTCGTGGTCATTTCTAATTTATTATCTTACATATTCTACTTATTGCATTGAACCCCGCTATGTATAGACAAAATGCACTACATATGTTGTACTGTTTTTTTCGGGTTAATTTCACAAAAATATATATATATAAGATGGATATAAACGCAGTTTAGCTTTACAGACTTTCAGATATACATCAAGTATGCTTAAAAAACCGTTTCATTGGTGACATCACATATTTTGAAATGAACCAGCAGAAAAATGTATTAAACACAAAATTCCAAAATTATGATTTCCTTGCTATTTAGCAAGCTTTACACAGAATCAAAAAGAAAGTCAAAATATCTTCATTCTACATGCCGAACAATATGTAAATAGTAATGAATTACATAACTTTTCCATCGTTCGTTAATATATATTATAATATATATAATTATTAGATATATATATACTTATATTATTTATTATATTCTATTTATATATATATATTAAATAATATATTATATATATATAAATATAATGTTATTAACAATACATATTATATATTATATTATATGCTAAAATATTTATGTATACCCAACTCAGTACGCCAGTAGTCTGCTGTATCAACGCTAATATAATATTATAAATAATTATAATAGTATAATCATAATCGCCTTTACCACTCCTGCTGAACCACATCGATCTTTGCAACTCTTCTAATGAAAGAATAACTTTCTATTTCCAGACATGAGAGAGAGAGACCGCCCGCCTCAGGACGATGTCATTAACGTCTCTCAACCCAGTCAAACCATAAACACTCACAACAATAATTTTTGAAAAAGAATATAATATGAGTAAATGTAGAAATCAGGTTCGACGCAGGAATAATAAATATTGATAAAACCAGAAAAAAGCCTAATAGAAATCGACGACGAGTGCGCATTTTCTGTGGGCCAAAATACGAACCAAATTTGCTTTAATACAATGTTCCACTTACACGATGTGTTTGTTTCAAGTAATTTCCATAACAAAATAAGTTCATATATATGATAAATAAGAAAAAAATAAGTAGTAGAAATGTTTATATAATTATATTAATAATATTATCTATGTTTCTGTAATTCTTATTTATATATAATTATATATGTTATATTATCGTTATATTATATTATGTCGTTATTAAACAATTAAATATATAATTTTTTATATATTCTTAACACACGTATAATACAGTCAAAGTAAATTATATAATATATAATATATATAATATATATATATATATAATCATATATATATATATATATATAATATATATTATATATATATTTAATTATTATATATATTTAATTTATATATTATATATTATAATTTTATTATATTTAATACTGTTATAAATAATGAATATTCTTATATTTTATTTTTTTCTTACTTATGAAAATAAAACAATTCACAAAACCTGATGTGATAGCTTTTCTATCCTTTTTGATGGTGAAGACGGGCCAATTGTCCCAAAAAGGACAGGTAATCAATTTTTATTTGTTTGTGCGTGCGTGTTGTTGAGGAATATTTAATGAAAATTAACGAGAAAGTCATCTAAGGCCATATTCCTTAGATTTCCAGTGTTCATAATCGATTAAAAATTATATAGACAAAAGCCTTAATTCCACCAGATGTATTACTTGTTTTATGGCCGTTAATGGTTAAAAGGCAAAAAGACACCATTCTTCGAATAATATATATAATCCTATGAAATAGTTTGAAAGAATGTCACATTATGGTATTGGTTTAATTTAAAATGTTATTTTAAAGTGAGTAATCGATATCCGAGTATTTATACGGATTGCGCGATTATCAAGCTATAATTTACATGCTGAATAAATTCGAAAGTCACTCAAAATAAAACAAATGTGACATTCTGATTAAACTTTTAAAACACACACACCCGACAAATCTAGGAAAGAAAATTATGAGATGTATATACGTTCAAATCATATATAAAAAAATCAACTAATAATCGTAATGAAGAGGAGAGAGACGAACTACCTTTAAAGTGGAGAAACAGTACAATAAAAATACAAAACTAAAAAACAAAATACTATTATGCCCTATAATTCAAAATTGTATAGATCCCTATGAGAATAACATATTCTATATTAATAAGACTACATTCTCAGATAGTATAAAAAACTAAATAACGTTAATTCCAGGGTATATAATATATAATATATATATATTAATATATAATATATATATATTCCTAGTTATATCTAAAATATAAAGGTAAATAAGAATTCATTTGCTTATCATTATAGGTTAATTTATAATTCCCATAATCCTATTTCCTTTACTCCTTTTTTTCTTTTGGTTTAAAATAATAAATGAATAGAATAAATTCTTCATATTTTGATTCTAGATTAAGAAATTAACGAATATAAACCTTCTCAATATAGCAACTGCAGTATAAAATATACCCTCCTTATTTTTTATGTATTTAGTTGTATATATAAAAGTACAAAAAAAATAATAATTGGACAAAGTCACACCCAGAATAATCCTAGGCCTACGCCAGCCCTAGATTAGCTTGGTTTTTGATCAGTCCCCCGAAATACAAATAAGTACCTCATTCCCCGTATGAAATAAGGCGAACCAAGATACAACGTCCAATCACTAAGGAATGCAATTTTGAAATTATATCATTCGAAGAATATCACTAAAAACTATTTTAGGTCATATAGAGATGTGGTGTAATTTATACGAGACTAATGTTAAATGGAAATAATGATTAAATTATGTTAATGTGTTTACGGATAAATATAACGTATTAACGTTATGTAATACGCACCATAACAAAATTGACAAATGTGAATATAATTAATCTTTCTTGCCCCCCCCCATTTACCTTGAAACACCACATGTGTGTGCCGCCCTTAAGTAATATTAGGAATAGTTATATTTAAGATTTACTATTAGCTTTCACCTATTATCCATTTTTGTACATAGTGGATGGAACTGGAAGCATGTGATAGTACAACAGTTCGTTGTCTCTACACACTCTCGACTAATTTTAGCTGTTGACTAAATGGGGAAAAAACCGATTGTTTAAGATTAGTGATTTCCTACCTTACATAAAATTTATACAGAAGTATATTATGAGAATCCTCAATAAAAAATCTACATTTTATGTGAGAAACGACGATTCAATAACCAAATTAATTTATACTATACTTTTTTAAAGTGAAAATGAACAGCCCCTTCTTATAATTGTTCTTAGAGAAAACGCATAAATAAATTCTCATCACAATAAATAAATAAAATTATGACTGAATGCTTACAGAAAATTATAGAAACTTACAGAGCTGTTAATTTATTAGGGTATTGTTTGATACATATATAGATGTTTAAAATTATTTGTGCAAGCCACGTTCGATAATTAAAGATCTGAGGAGAATAAAACGTCCGAATAACGAATTAATTTCCTAGACTTTTGCGTGCTTGTGAACTCCCTAGTTTAAATATCCACATCATTCTTATGACACCGTCCGATACTGAATAAATAGCTAAATAAGTGAAAATGATTGAGAGATATAAAAACTTTCTCTTTGTATAAATTAAACCTATTACCATTATAATACCGACTAGTATTGTTGTTAATAAAATGTTTTGTATGATAGTATTTATAATTTATCTTAATAATATGATGTGTTTTATGATGTTAAGTTTTGTATAAAAAATTTTAAATTTAGTACCTATTGGACCGATTTTGTAAAAACCGGTCCATTAAACACCTACCACGTCACCCAATCGGAACCCACATCGTTCCAACATACACTGAATAATGCTCAACAACAACACCTTCAAAAAAAAATATTAACCTTTAAATATTATAAAATTTATATAATTTATAATATAGATTCTTAAATTTTTATACTTCTTTAATATTGTTATTCAGTGTGTATCTAAAATAGTTATATAATTTTTGAGCAATAATTAAAAGAAAATAAATATAACGCTTACAAAACAAAAGAGGCGTATAAAATGACTTTAAATAATAATATATATTAAAACTCTATCTGATAAAAAAAAGTAAATAATTAATCCCTTAAGTGAGGTAGTAACTCAGTTTTACAAAAAGAAAAAAAAGGACGTTACGACATTGAGAGAAGACGTGGCTCAATGGTCATCGTAACGAAATTTTTTAGATATACATAAATTAAATGTAATAATTATCCCATCACTTTATATAATATCACTTTACTATGAGAATATAACTATTAATTATCCTACTTTCGTAAAATATATATTTTTAAATTCAGATTGATGTCTATAGTTAAACCTCTTAGTCAATTTCAAATATTTTTCCTTAGAAAGAACGAAACTCCATTATATTAATATATATCATATATATTATATAATATATTTAATAGGTACATTATGTAGTAATAGGAATTAATTTTATAAATGTAATATCATTATATATATATATATAATATCATATATTTCATATATAATTATAATATATAATATATATATATTAATATATTTATAATATTAAATGTAATATATATATATACTATATATTATATTATATATATAATA
>JABUQX010031608.1:0-31572 GCA_015478945.1 Trachelipus rathkii | reverse complement strand
GAGAGAGATGTACCGCCACCTCGGAAATTCTACTCCAGATACCAAGAGAGAATCAGGGGGAGATCAAAACGAAATAAGGTAAGAAAAAGTGCGAATTCTAGAAGTAAAAGAGGAGGCAGAATTAAAATGAGTTGAAGAATGGAAGGGTCGAGTCATCAAGCATCTGAGTGATAGAGTGAGATTGCAGGTAGAAGATCATTGAATGCACAAGCACGGAATAAAGTAGGAGATAAACACGAGACCCTGAAGGAAAGCACCGACTGCATCTAGCACAGACACCGAAAGAAGTAAGTCGCCCCATCAACACAGCCGATATTGAGCGATTGAAAATAAAAGCAGACATAAGTAAGACAAGAGAAGAAGAAGGAAACCCCAAAGGATGGGGACTTGAGAGCATGACGTGTGCCATCATCCCGGCCCCGGTCTAATGCTGTTGGATATGTCAAGCGCCACCACGCGTTTCCCCGTAGTTCCTAAGGAGCGGAAAACCATAATCTATTAAATAGGAAGTATATCACCAGTAGTGACCTCGAGCGTCCGAAATGCCTTACTGGCGGATCGAAAAGGGAATGAAGATTCCGATCGGTCTAAGAAGTTGAGAGTTGAGAAGTTTCAAAGATCTCTAGATGGATGCAATTAGAGGCTATAGGGAATGTAGAAGAGCATTAAGAGCTTCTTTTACGGAATACGTTGGAGCATATGCGCGCTTCAACACGGAGAAGCTGAGTATTGTGGTATAGATCGAGTGATTCCAACCTTTTTAATTCACGGCCGCACCGCTTATTTAGGCTGTGGAAATTTTTGAGGCAACACCTTTTATAATAATAATAATAATATTAATAGATGAATAATAATGAAATTACATAAAAACAATGAATAATCAATAATAATATATAATAATAATGATATGATATAGATAATAATCAATAATTAATCAGATTAAGTAAATAATAATATAATAATAATATTAATATTAAATATTAATATTAATATTAATATTAATATAATACATTAATATTTAAATATTAATATTAATATTAATTATTAATATATTATATAATAAGTATTAATATTTAATATTAATAAATAATAATAATAATAATAATAATAATAATAATAATAATAATAAATAATAATAATATATTAATAATACTATTAATAATAATAATAATAATAATAAATGAATAACTAATAATTCATTTTTTAATTTTAAAATATCTATAAAACATGCCTGTTAAAGGAATTTGAAAGTTGGAGTTGCCAGTTTTAGACATCCGATTAAATGGGGAAATTCTTGTGCTTTAATGCTTGGAGCACAAAGTACTTGTATGTTGGCTCTGAGTTTGATAACGCAACTGGCATATTTTCTTCTGAAGATTCAACAATCTATTTGCTTGTTTTTGCATTTCTAATTGGGACCTATTGTCAGAGAACAGCTTGTTCACAAAAGTATGCATGTTGGAAGAATGCAAAAGGAAACTTGTGGCTTTTTCTACTAGGTTAGGGTAAAACTCCTTTTGTATGCTAAGCTAAAAATCAGCCGCTGATAAGTCAGTCTTCTCAAGTTTAATTTTCAGTAAAGATTCAGCGCAGAGATCATTAAAATCGTTCTCTTTTAGTAGCTGGGAAATCTAGTTCTTCAGCAATAGCTCTGCCTTGTGAAAGTGGAGAAACAATCACTCAAGAATCCTTAACGGAAAGGCAGAATGGAAAGTATTAATTGGGGCCTTCGCTATTAGGCCATGTTAAAATCGCAGACACAAACAGCACGTTGGACACTTCTTGGATTAAATTCTATGGATCAACAAGATAACTGTTCTTTAACTTATTACCGGGGATCATGCGCATTCTGATGGCACCAATTAAGAATACAAGCTCAGAAACGTTGTCGTTAACGCAATGCTATCTTTCAACAATAGAGCGACAGTGTTGGAATATCAAACTACGGTATCTATGCTCGAAAAATCCATCAGACCTTTGTGTACCCCCTACTCCAAAGTACATGGGCACAGCACTAATACTCAATTAAAGGACTACAACCTCCATTCTCATATAAAAGAGACCTGTTAGCCGTTTATTGGGAAATTGAAGATAACTGTTGTTCTTGTCCGTGTCCCGAGAAGTGGACAGGGACGTTATGATATATGAAGTTATTTAAACATATATCATCTATTACCCTAAATATACTACAATCTGCACCACCAGGATATGATACAGCTGTAAACACCAATCATCATTTCTGCAGCAAACGCTAGGGAAAATGCATCATGTTTCCTGCTTTCTTAAAAAAAAACTTTTAGTTTCTCTCTTTGAGTGTCAAGCGAACGCGTTCACAGTACTCTACATGGATAATAATGAGAATATATGGTGCATCCGGCCATTTTCAAACAACCATGTGTTTTCAGAGTCTTCACATCAAAGGTCGCGATTTAATGTAATTAACTTCATTCTTCACCAACCTGATTTATGAACTTTCAGCGAACCTGTCACGTCACAACTTTTTTGCCTACTAGTGCCTTCTCTGTGCAGAAAGCCAATGAGTTTATTTTCATGATTACGATTTCCTGTATAAGCCTGGCCTGCAATAAATCCTTTATGCTTTCCTGTCATTTGATTGGTAACACGCATCAGTACATATTTCAACAAGCAGTCTCGTTCCATTGAAAAACCATGGCTACTTTGAGATAGAACAAGAGATCGAAAGCAGAAATTATCGGCGCCGGTACTAATTGTTTCCAAATCTTTGCAAAACAAAAGCTGCTCCACGATATATTTACCGTTAATAAATGCTAATCACGAATCCAAAGAAGCTGATTTGTTGCATGTAATATTTCGTTCTAATAACTATTAGTGCTTTTCTTACTCTTCCAATAATTTTATCTGTGACTTGTTCATTTATATTTAATTCGACAACTGTTCAGAATTCCTACGGCTAATAGTATTGTTTGAGAGAGGAACCTTTGAAAGTTTTGGTATGGTTTTCAACTGACTAATTTTGCACGCCGGGATAATAATATCCTCTCCAGCTGTATGAGGTTCCATTTCTTGGGAGCAGTTCGTGCACTTTTAATCGAAGCCTGCGAAGAGAAGGCGTCACTTGTGGGTTCAAATCTCTTCAACACTTATTTTACCCAACTTTTTCTGATTTTCTAATAGCCTTTGAAAAATATAGCCAGGTTTCTGGATACACTGGGTGCTCGTAGTAAGATGTCTCTTAGGTTTGGCTGGGTACCATGGCTTCGCGTTTCCACTCACACACTAAGGCACCAAGGGACATGATTATCTGCATCGTTGTGTCCATGAAAATCCGTTAATGAACAAGATAACTCTCTAAATAGTTCTTTTTCTTTAAAAAGAAATTCTTTCTTGCTGTTTGAAGATTCCAGTTTATGAAAATGTTAAATTACACACCGATTGGGAATGGCTCTGGTATACGGAGAGATATAAGTTGGCGTCGAATGGGGCGGGTCAGCACGGAAGCACTCACTCCCTCAAAACTCGTTGAGGAATGCAATCCGGCCACCTTCCTTCCTAACGTTCAATCAGAGTTTCAGGAGCCGCATGCTATCCTAACACATGTAATCACAGGTAATGGCATAGGACACCTGAGAGGTGAAGGAGGAGGAAGAGGAATGCCAGAATCTGCCAGGGTTATAACGGAAATATGAGGCCAAAAAAAGTCAATTGAAAGCCAGCGCCTGGGCAAATTTGCTATCATACACACCACACACAATCATAAAAAAACGGACAGAAACAAATAGACAAAAACCAAGGGAGAAATGAGGAAAAATTATTGGCACGCAAAACCTGAATTTAAAACCTGGAATTTTTAAAACGCTAAAACTATATTTTAGCATAAATTATCTAAAAATGAATAATCAAGAAAATTTACCAAAACAATCGCGCACTCAATGAACCTCTGCATGAAAAATTGCGTACAAAAAATACAGAAAAAAAATACACTATTGAATTCACTAAAAAAAAGTGGAACGCTAAGATCGTTAATAATTTATAATATCTGGTTATCCAAATGGTAAAGGTTACGCTAACAACCAAAGTTGGAGAACGCGCGCTCAAAAACTCTAAATCTAAAGAGAAGTCGAGGAAAAGAAAAAACATAATCTAATAAAAACAATCTATATACAGAATATACTATATATAATAAATATTATAATATATTATATATATATCATAATCATAACTATAATTATATATATACTATATATATACTTATATAGATATATATATACTATATATATTATATCATATATATAAATATATATTTATATATAATGATTATATTATATATATATAATATATATATATATATATATATACTATACTATATATATATATATATATATATATCTATTATATATATATATATATATATATTATATATACTCGAAAACTGAGATTAATCTATTGATCTAAAAGTTTCTCATTAATTTTTCATCCAACAAGTAAAAGTATTCGCCATATTAACGATACCCGATCCGATACCGCAGAAAAAGTGGCCGATACTTCGCCGATCAGCCGATACCCGATACTATCGGTACATCCCTAATATATATATTATATATATAGTATAAATATATATAGTATATATAAATATATAGTATATATATAGTATGTATATATAATAATAGTATAATATATATATGAGAGAAGAAGAAGAGAGAGAGAGAGAAATACTAATTAAAAACTATAAATAATTGTAGCATTCATATGAACGGAAGTACAAAGGAGCCACCTTAGAACAGCTCCCGCTCACTTTCTACGTAGATGGTCCATACTACAGAGGGCTCACGAAGTCTTCTTCCATAAAACACTCTCCCATACAAAAGCAATTTCAATTACAATATTGGTAACGTTTGAGTGGTAGATTGAATTTTTAATCTCAACTTTACATTTTAATGTATTGTTCTCAATTATTACTACACATCTCCCACAGCATTAATCCTAATGCTCAACGAATATATATATATATATATATATATATATATATATAATATATATATGATTATATATATATATATATATATATAATATATATATAATATATATATATATATATAAATATATATATATATATATATATATATATATATATAATATATTATATTAGGACATTTATATTATATAGACATTTGGGGAGTGACTGTACTCAATTCGAGTGGACAGTGTCTCATTCGGATATGACTGTGACTCATTCGGAGTGACAATGTCCCATTGGAGTGCCTGTGTCGAGTTGTTGGAGTACTGTCGAGTTTTGGGAGTGACTTTGTCTCATTTTGGATGACTGTGTCAATTTTGGGTACTGTGTCTCATTTTAGTAGTGACTGTGTCGAGTTTGGAGTGACTAGTGTCGAGTTTTATGAGTGACTGTGTCAAGTTTTGGGAGTGACTGTGTCTCACTTTGGAGTGACTGTGTCGAGTTTGGATGACTGTGTCAAGTTTTGGGAGTGACTGTGGCGAGTTTTGGGAGTGACTGTGTCGAGTTTTGGGAGTGACTGTGTCGAGTTTTGGGAGTGACTGTGGTGAGTTTTGGGAGTGAATGTGGAGAGTTTTGGGAGTGACTGTGGAGAGTTTTGGGAGTGACTGTGGAGAGTTAGTGAGAGCAAGAGAGAGTTAATAAGACGAAAAACTCTTAGACATCTTCTTTTTAAGGAACCTGTGGGAGTGTAACCGCCCCAGATGTGTGAGACGTACTCCATGAAGGGACGAACGACACTCCTATAATCCTATAAAGAGCCAGCAACTAAGGTAGCGTAGTGAAATTTCAAAAGCGCCTCAGAACACCCAATCATTTTAGAAGCTTCTTTAGTTCTTTAGAAAGAAAAACAATTTGCTCCTTCCAATTAATGTCGCAAGAAAATTAAACAACAACGATAATAAAGACGCACGAAGGTTTGAGTTTTGTGTCTTGAGTTGTGTGAAAGCCAACTCCATTGTAAGAATGTGTAGGTGAGCTTGAAAAGAAGGCAAACCAATATATATATATATATAACCTTGAGTGTGAATACCTAAGAGTAATTCCCCCCTTGAAAGTTAGGGGCTATGCCTTGAGGTGGAATTACCTAGAAAGTGCCCCTCCTTGAATAGGGCTATGCCCTGAGGTGTGAATTACTAGAGAAGTTCCCCTCCTTGAATAGGGAAATGCCCGTGAGGTGAATACCTAGAGAACTTCCCCTCCTAGAATAGGGCTATGCCCAAAAGGTGTTGTGAATTACCTAGAGAATTCCCCTCCTTAATAGGCTATGCCGTGAGTGAATTACCTAGAGAAATTCCCTCCTTGAATAGGCTTTTGCCCGTGAGGTGTGAATACCTAGAGAAGTTCCCCTCCGAGATAGGGCTATGCCCGTGAGTGTGAATTACCTAGAGAGTTCCCCTCCTTGAATAGTGCCCTTGAGGTGTGGAATACCTAGAGAAGTTCCCCTCCCTGAATAGGCATTGCCTGAGTGTGGAATTACCTAGAGAAGTGACTGAATAGGCTATGCCCATGAGTGTGAATTACCTAGAGAAGTCCCCCGCTTTAATAGGCTTATTGGCCGCGGTAGATGTGTGTATAATTACGTCTAGGAGAAGTTTCCGCCTCAACATTGAAGATTGCGTTATGCCTCGTGAGGAATTAGATTACCTAGAGAAGTTCCCCTCCTTGAATAGGGCTATGCCGTGAGGTGTAAATTATCTAGAAGGAATAATTCCCCTCCTGAATTCAGGGAACTTTATGCCTCGGTGAGGAGTGAAATTACTAGAGAAGTTCCCTGTCTGATATTAGGCTCATGCCGTGAAGGTAATGTGAGTAGAATTATCGTAATATGGAAGTCTCCTTTCCGAGTGGAAATAGTGCTATGTCGCCGTGATAGGTGTAATACTAGAGAAGTTCCCTTCCATGAATAGGGCATCATGACCGAATGAGGTTATTATAGTTACCGTATGATGAAGATTCTCTTCGACGATTGAATAGGGCGTTAACTGCCTGAGTGTGATATCCTTATGTAGAATGGTTCCTCCTCCGTTGAATAAGGGCTATGCCCTGTGTAGGGTGTAATTTATGCACTGATGAAGAAAGGGTTTTCCACCTCCGTGGAATATGCTATGCTCCCGTGTGTTATGTTATGTATTTATTGTGGGAGCGTTTTAGGATTTATCGCGTGAGAGAGAGTGCGCGCGCTGCGCGTTGAAGTACGGGCTAAGCCCGTGGTGATAGTGAATTACTAAGTAGAGGAAGGTTCTCCTCTCAATTGATTGCAGAGGAGCTTAATGCCCGTGTAGGGGTAGATAGATTACCTATGTAGAAGTACGCCGCCCTCCTTTAAATAGAGTCCGTATGCCGCGTGAGTGTAGAAATGTTACCTAAGAGAATTTACCAATGCTCCAATTGACCATATGGGATTAGAGGCAATGCAATGTTGCTTAAAGGAAGTGAGTGTGAATTACCTACGAAGTTTCTCCGCTTGAAATGTAGCGGCTATGCCCATTGAGTGTAGAGATTTACCATAGGAGAAGATTCCCTCCTTGGAATAGGGCGGTATGCCTCGTGAATGAGTGGAGGTATGATACCGTAGAGAGAATGTTCTCTCCGTTTGGAAGTTATATGAGCTTTGAAATGATAACCTAAGTTGAATATGTGTGATGGTAAATAGCAATGAGAAATTTCGCTCTTTCGATTTATGTGAGATGAGAGCTAATGCCACAATGAGATAAGAGAGTGTTGTGATAATTAACTTAAGAGAGAGAATTCCCGATCCAGAATGGGCTATGCCGCGTGAAGTTGGTGTTGGAATTAGCCGAGAGAAGTTCCTCCTGTATTGAAATAAGGGCCATAGCCCGTGAAGGTGTGATTATTTGAAAGCCTAGAGAAGTGTATCCTTGCAGAGTAGCTTTACTTTCGACTGGGCTAGATTAGCCCGATGAATGTGTGGATGAGTTACCTAGAGATAGGTTCATCCGCTCTGATATAGTAGTGCTATGACTGCGTGAGGGTGAATTGAGTGTGGGAATAACCTAAGAATTTCCCTGTCTTGAATCAGCAATATATGCCTCTGGGGGTGAAGTGTGAATTACTAGAGAAGTTCTCCTCCCTTAATAGGCTATGCCCCTGAGGTGGAATTACCCAGAGAAGTCCCCTGCTACGTATAATAGATTGATGCTTGATGCCTCGTGGATTGTTGCGAGAGCCAAGGTAATATAGTTCGCTGCGCGGTGAATAGGGTCAATTAGATGCAACCGTGTAAGTGGTGTAATATACCATAGGAGAATAATCCGTCCTCCATATGTAGATAGGCATATGCCCTAGTAGTAGGCTTGAGTGTAGTAATCCTAAGAAAGATTAATAATAGTTTTTCTGTTTCTATTGTAGACTAAGGACTGAATTTAGCGCTTTATTTGTTAAATTGTTATTATACTAGAGAATTTCCCCTCCTTAATTAGAACTGTGCCGTGAAGTGAATAGAGTTGACCTATTAGAATGCACAAGTTACGCCGTCACGGTTGAGATGAGGCTGTGCCCGTGAGGGTATGGTCCTTTTGTGAATATTACCTAGAGAAAGGCTCACGCTGTCGCTGTGAATGAGGGCTCTGAGCCCTGGTATGGGTAGTTAGATATTACGCTAGATAAGGTCGCCATAACCTTGTATATATGGCTAATTCCTCGTATGGGAGGTTAGAGTAAATTGTAGTTACTCAAATATATAGATCCGAACACTCTTTTGCGAATTCAGCGTTAATGCCCTGAGTGCAATGGAAATTACCTAGAGAATCCTCCTTTAGAATGCTATTGCCCAATAGATGGTGAATATTTACAAGTAGAGAATGTGGTCCACCTGCACTTGAGATGAGGCATATGCCTCCTAGGTTTAATTACCTAGAAGAATTTCTGCCTTCCGTGAATAGGCTAGCCGTGAGGTGTGAGTTAAAATTAAATGAAATTTCCCTCCTTAAAATTTTATGGGGTTGCTTAATGGCCCGATTGATGTAGATAGTGATAATGTATCCGTATAGAAATCCCACCGAACAAGTTTGGAATAGGGGGCTATGCCCGTGAATGGGGTGTGAATTACCTAGAGAAGTTCTAATCCGTTAGTAAATAATGCGTATGGCTCGTGAGGTTGATAAGGATTTACTCTCATGGATAGAGAAGATTCCCTAACCTCGTATATAATGGTCTAATGACGATAAGTGAATAGTGCCCTGATGATGTTGATAAATATAGACCTAGAGAGAATTCCACCTCCTAGTGTCCTATATGAGAATTTCTATGCCCTTGAGTGTAAGTAGCGGGATTTCCTAGAGGTTTGTTTAATCTTGTATTTTATTTTTGGAATGGTTATAGAGAGAGTGTCTCCCACTCCGGTTTGAAGTAGGGCTATAATGCCCCGATGTTAGGTAGTAAGAATTACACTAAGAAGTTTCCCGCTCACTATGTGGATAGGAGGTGAGGGCATGCTCCCTAAGATACGTTGTTGAATGTCACCTATGAAATGAAGTCCTCGCTTTGAAGTAGCCCGAGCTTTATTGCCGCGTGAAGGTTGTAATAAAGACCTTGTAGGAAGTTCGCGCTTCACTTAGAATATGTGTCCTGAAGACCGTAGTGTAATTGACCTAAGTAGAAGATTCCCGCTGCACTTGAGATATTGACATATCACTATAGGTGAAAATACACTAAGAGAAGGATCCTCTCACTTTGGAATTAGGCTGTGTATGCGTGTAGGAATGTCCAATACTCAGAAAAGTTCCTGCTCCTATATGATAATTAAGTGTGAAACATGCGCCGTACGAGGTGGTGTTAATTACGCGTAGAGAAGATTTCGCCTCCTTGAATTATATTCATTTAAGTGTCACTGTGATTGAGTTGTGAAAATACTAGAAAAGTGTGCACGCCTCGCTTGTAAATAGGCCTGATGCCCTGTGATTGTGAATAACGCGTAGAGAAAGTTTCCCCAGTTAACCATTAGAATTAGGTCGTAATGGAGCGAGTGAGTCGTGAGATTTCACTTCTGTAGAAGTAAGGTTCCCCTCCTATGTGTAATAGTGGCATTAATTGGACCGGTGAGGTGTTGTAGAATTATGCCCTACGAGATTCCTTCCCCTTAAAAGGTGCTCATGCCCTTGAGAGGTGAATTAATACCTAGAGAATTTTCCCCTCTTGAATAAAGGCTGTGTGAATTATGCTCTAGTGATGTTGGAATTACTAGAAAAAGTTCCCCTCCTTGAAGTAGGGCTATGCCTCTTGAGTGTTGATATTTACCGTAGAGAAAAATTATCCCCTCCTCGAAAGATAATAGGTTGCATGACTCCCGTATGAGTGAATACCTAGGAAGTTACTCCTTTTTGAATAGGGCTTATGCCCCAAGTGAGTGTGAATTACCTAGAGAAGTTCCTTTCCTTGAATAGGGCTATGCCCCTAAGGTGTGAATTACCTAGAGAGTTCCCCTCCTTTATAGGCTATGCAATGAGGTTTGTAAGAAACAATAAAGTTAACCGCTCGCATTTAATGAATCTAGTGCCCTGAGTATATTAAAGCTAAAGAGAATTTTCCCTCCTTGAATAAGGCCTATGCCCGTAGGTGTGAATTACTAGGGAATTCCCCATTGGGAAAATATGGCATATAACGTTGAGTGAGTTTGAATTACCTAAGAAGTTCCCCTCCTTGAATAGGTCTATGCCCTTGAGGTGGGAATTACTAGAGAATTCCCCTCCTTGAATAGGGCTATGCCCGTGAGGTGGAATTCCTTAGAGAAGTTTCCCTCCTTGAATAGCTATGCCCGTGAGTGGAATTACCTAGAGAATGTTCCTCTCCTGAATAGGCTATGCCCTGAGGTGTGAGAATTACGCGTCGAGAATCCTCCTGTTGAATATGAAACATGCCGGGGTTGGAATTGCGGTTTGGAATGTTTGATCATGTGGGGTGGAATAGTGGTTGGTAGGACTTTACGTGAGTGTGAATTACCTAGAGAATTTCCCCTCCTTAAATAGGGCATGCCCGTGAGGTGTGAATTACCCTAGAGAAGCTCCCCTCCTTGAATAGAGCTAAGACCTGGTGATGGTGGAATTACCTAGAGAAGTTCACTCCTTGAATAGGGCTATAACCGTGAGTTGTGAATTACCTTAGAGAATCCCCTCCTTGAATAGGGCTATGCCCTTGAGTGGAATTACCTAGAGAAGTTCCTCTCCTTGAATAGGCTATGCCGTGAGGTGTAATTACCGATAGAGAAGTCACCCTCCTTGAAGAGGCATTGTCCGTGTTTGAGTGTGAATTACCTAGAGAAGCTCCCCTCCTTGAATAGGGCTATGCCCATGCAGTTTGTTGAATTACCTAAAGAATTCTCCCCCTCCTTGAATAAGTATGCCCTGAGTGGTGAATTACTAGAGAAGTCTCCTCCTGAATAGGCTATGCCCGTGAGGTGTGAATTACCTAGAGAAGTTCCCTCCTTGAATAGGCTGTGCCCTGAGGTGGAATAGCCTAGAGAAGTTCCCCTTCTTGAATAGGCTATGCCCGTGAGGTGAATTACCTAGAGAAGTTCGTCTCCTTGAATAGGGCTATGCCCGTGAGGTGTAATTACCTAGAGAATTCCCCTCCTTGAATAGGCGCTGCCCGTGAGGTGTTAATACCTAGAGAAGGCCCCTCCTGAAAGGGCTATTTGCCGCTGAGGTTTGAATTACCAGAGAAGTTCCCTTCTTTGAATAGGGCTACCGTGAGGTGAATTACCTAGAGAAGTTCCCTCCTGAATAGGCTATGCCCGTGAAGTGTGAACTACCTAGAGAAGTTCCCCTCCTTGGAATAGGCTATGCCCGTGATGTGTGGTGAGAGACTACCTAGATGAATTCCTTCTCCTTTGAAGTAGGCTAGTGCCCCGTGAGTGTGAATTACCTAGAGAAGTCCCCCTCCTGTGAAAAGCTATGCCCATGAAAGGTGAGTGACAGTGACAGCTAGAAGTTCCCGCGGTCTGAATAAGAGGCTATGCCCGTGTGATGGTGTTGAAAGAACGTAATGATAGATCGCTTCGCTGGCCATGAAGAGGCCAGCTAAGAACCTGTGATGATGTGGGTAGGGTGCCGAGTTATTCTAAGAAGTCCCGCTCCTTGAATATGGCTTTATGACCGTGAGGTGTTGAATACTATAAGAGAAGTTCCCCTCTTTGAAAATAAGGGCTATGCACCTATGAAGTCCAGATTATTTACCTAGAAGAATAGTTCCCGCTCTTGATATCACGCTATGCCAGTGAGGTGGGAATTAACCTAGAGGAAGTTTTTCCCCTCCTTAATAGGCTATAGCCCGTGAGGTGTAATTACCTAGAGAAGTTCCCCTCCTCGAATATGCTATTCCCGTAAGCAGTGAAATGACTAAAAGATTATTTCCCCTCTAATTGAAATAGGGCTTCCATGCCCAAGTGGAGAAGTTGTGAATTAGTCCTTATGAGAGTTCCACAATCCGTTTGTGTATATAAGGACCTAGCCGTTTAAGGTGTGTTATTAGTTACACCTAAAGAAATTCCCCTCGCTGAATCAGGCCTATGCCCGTAGGTGTAAATTATCAATGAGATGAATTTGCCTCCTCCTGTAATGCTTATGCCCCCGGAGATGGTTGAATTAGCTAATAGTATATTCCCTTCCTTGGACATTAGGGCTATGCCTCGTTAGGTGTGACATTTACTTTAGATAGCTCCTTCCTGTGCTAATAGGGGCTTAATGCCCGGTGATTTGTAGAATATCAACTAGAGAATGTTCCCCTGCGCTAAGAATAGGGCTAGATGCCCGATGATGAGTAGAATTGAATACCTAGAAATCTCCTCCTATGAATAGGGGCTATGCCGCGTGAGATGTGAGTGAGATTTACCTAGAGATAGCTCCTGCCTTCCTTTGAATAGGCTTATGCACACGTATGGGTGTAAGAATAATAGAGAGAGTTCGCCTTCTCGAGTTGAATATGTACTATTTATGCTCCGTGAGTGTATATTAGTGTACCTGAATAATCCCCGCTCCATGGTTAAGATAGAGCTAAAGTCCCAAGTGATGGTTGTGATAGGTTACCGGGAGAGTTGCTCCTCTGATCAGGCTTGATGCGTGTTATAGTGGGTGATTATTACCTAGAAGTTCCTCGACACTCTTTAATGAAGGTAAATTGGCTTGTAATTGCCGTCCGAGGTAGTGTAGTGTAATATACCTAGGAAGTATCCTCGTCCTAGACTTAGGTAGCTATTGCGCCGTAAATGGTGTAAAGTATTACCTAGAAGCTAAGTTCACTCCTCTCTTCGTCAATAGGGCAATAAGCCCTAGGTATATGTGAATTACCTAGAGATCAGTTCCTCAACACTCTAATTATGGCTATGCCCCTTTGATGTGGTGTTATATACAGCTTAGAGATGGAGAAAGTTTCCCTCTCCTTGTAATAGAGGCGATGGCGCGTGAGGTGTGAGCATTATACGCTAAAGAAGTTTCGCCCTCCATTAAGAAATTATAGGTGCTAATAGCCCGGTATGTGTGAATTACCTAAAAAGTTCCCGTCCATTTAATAGGCTTATCCGGTGATGGTTTAATAACTAGAGAGAGTTCCCCTCCTTGGAGATAGGGCTATGACCGTGATGTACGTGAATATACCTAGAGGAAAGTATCCCTTCCTGAATAACTGCTGATAAAGACTATCTTAGGGGTTGTGGTAGTGAAGTTACCTAGAGAAGTTCCCCTCCTTGTAGAATATAGAGACTGTATCCTCGTTGATGTATAGTCTGGAATACTCATAGAAATATGCCCGTCCTGTTGAAATAGCGGTGCTGAGTCCCGTAGAGTGTTGTGTCCTGAGTGAGTTACCTATGATTGAAGAGTTCCCTCCTTGTGAAGATTTTTAAGGCTATGAGAATTGGCTGAATTACTAGAGATGTATTAGCACACCTCCTTGAAATTATGGCTGGCCCGTTGAGTGTGAAAACCTAAGAGAAGTTCCCCTCCTTGAATAGCTATGACCGTGTAGTGTGAATACCTTAGAGAAGTTCTCTCCTGCCTTGGAGACTAGGCATATGACCGTGAGTGTAATATTAGCTAGTGAAGAGGTTCCCCTCCTGAAGAAGGCGTGAGTGTCCCTTCCGACGTGTTAAGGCAATTATCCGTAGAGAAGTTTCCACCATCCTTGAGTAGGCGTCTATGCCATGAGTGGTGAAATCCTCACTTATGACGAAGTCTCTCTCATCGTGTAATTATGCTTACCTCGTGATGGTTGTGAGAGATATCTCTTTAGAGAAGTCCCTCCTTAATCGAAATGAGTAAGCTATGCCGTGGGGAGGACCGTGAGTAATACGGTAGAGAAGTTCCCCCTTTTTTTGAAACTTATTGCTATGCCCTTGAGATTGAAATTACCTAGAGTAAGTTCCCTTTCCTGTTCGTAATTATATGCTATTCCCGGAGTATAGTTGAGATTTCACCTTAGCAGAACTATTCCCCTCGTGTTAATAGCGTGATGTCGCGCTTGTGAGTGTGAGTGTAACCAGAGAAGATTTTCTCCTCCTTGAATAAAAGGCTATGCCCTTAAGAGGTAATGAATTAGCTAGAGAATTTCCCTCTTGTAAATAGGCTATGACTCATGAGGTGTGAATATCCATAAGAAATGATTCCCCCATCATTGAATAGGGGCTATAACCGTGAGGTTGATAATTATCCTAAAAGTTCCCCTCCTATTGAATAGGCTATGCCCTTGAGGGAAATTACTTAGAGAAGTTCCTCACTCCTTGAATTAAGGCAATATGCTCCGTGAGTACTAGACTATTACTAGAGATAAAGTCCTCCACCTTGAAATTAGAAGCTAGCCCGTGAGGTGATATATTACCTTAGAAGAATTTCCTCTCCTTTAATAGGTGCTATTCCCTAGTAATATAGGTGTGAAGTTATATAGTTACCTAGAGAAGTTCCAATCGATTTGTGAATCTAACTATGCCCGTGTATGTGTCCAGAATTACCTACACAATCAACCCTGCATATAGATATCTAGGGCTAATAGCTCGTGACGTGTTATTACCCTAGAGATGAAATTTCTCTCCCACCATTGAATAGGCCATATGCCTGCTCGAGCGTTGAGATATACTCACCTGAAGAGAAGTTCCCTCTATCGACTTTTTAATATAAGCTTTATAACCGGTAGTGTTGTTGTGAATTAACTTTAATGGAATAGTTCCCCTCCTTGATAGGCTATGCCCTGAGGTGGAATTACTTAGAGAAGTTCCCCTCCTTGAATAGGGCTATGCCCTGAGGTGTGACGTACCTAGAGAAGTTCCCCTCCATTGAATACCGGCGTGAGTGCACCGTGAGAGATGAATTACCTATTAGCAAGATAATCCTCTCCTGAATTATAGGCTATGCCCTGTAGTTGTGTCTATTACCGCGAGAAGTTCCTCCTTCCATGTTGAATAAGAATCGATATTCCCCGAGATGTGTGAATTACCTAGAAGATAATTTACCCCTACGCTTGAGAATAATCGCTAATTGCTCGTGTATGATTAAGAGTAGTAGCCTAAGAGAAGCTCCCTCCTGAATAGGCATCTAGTCATCGACCGTGAGGTGTGATGATATTATCTCGACGAGAATGCCTACCTGAGATATAGTGCTTATATTACCTTTTATGGGTGAGAGTTGATTACTAATGTAGATAGTTCCCCATACCATTTGAAAGTAAGGCAAATGTATCGCCTTAGCGTGTGAGCCATGACCTAGAATGAAGTTAGTCCCTCCTTAGTATATGTAGGGAGACTGAACCAGTGCAAGCCGTGTATGAGTATACCTTAAGTATAAATATGCCCGCTTCTGTGAGAATAGGCTTATGTCACGTCGATTCTTGTGTGAAGTATACTCTATTAGTAACTCTCCTCCACTTAGATCAGGGGCTAATGTTGGCGTTATGATTGCCTGAGTTTTGCTATTACTCTATAAACCGCACGTCCCTCTCTTTGAATATAAGGCTATCCCGATGACGTGTTAGAGGATATACCTATGTGAGAACTTCTGCCTGCACGTGGATGTAGGGCTATGCCTGGTAGAAGTGAAAGATTACCAATAGTGAGAGTTCAGGTATTCCTCCTCTTGCCAATATGCTGCCTGAATGAGTGTTGAAATTTACTAGAGAAGAGTCCCCTCCATTTAATACTCTTATCCGCGTAGAGTGTAAGTATACTTTGAAGTATGAGAGTTCTCCGCTTCCATGTATATATGAGGCTTAGCCTCGACCGAGGTGTTTTGAATATTTACCTATGTCATCGAAGAGTGCTCACCCTCCTTGATTAAATAGACTTCGCCCGTAGATGTAGTGATATGTTGATGATCCTAGAGAAGATTCCCCTCCTTGTTAATTAGGTCTAATAATGCGTCGAGTGGTGTTGACTATTTATACCTTATAGAGTCCCCTTCGTTAATATAAGCTATGTCACCCTGAGGCTTGCGAAATTACACTAAAGGAATGTCCCCTCCTTGAATATGCTTATGGTCTGAAGTTGTGAACTTACCTAGAATAAAGTTCTCGTCCATTGAAATATAGTAGGAGCTGAGAATAAAGCACCAAATTTATGTTGGGAGATTACCTAGAGAAGAGTCCTCTCCTTGAATATTTGCTATCCCGTGAGGTGTAGTATATATATATGATGAAATTCCTTCCTTCTCTAATAAGACTATTCGCTTATGAAGGTGTGATTATATTACTCTAGAGAAGTTCTCTCTCTAGAATAGTTGCTTGTTATTGCCAACTAGTTGGAAGAACTATGAAAGTTCCCTCCTGATATTAGGCTTAGATGCCAATGAGTGTGATACTTATCCTATTAGTATATGTTCCACTCGTTGAATAATAGGGCGTTAGACCGGGAGTGTAGATATATCTCTTGAGAGAATTACGCCCTCATTGGAATAGAAGGCTTTAGCTTTTGAATTGTGTGATTAATTACCTAAGTAATTCCTCATCCTTGAATTATGCGGTAGTATGCCAGTGAAGATGTGTGAATTACCTAGAGAAGTTCCCCTTCCTAGATTAGGGCTATGGCCGTGATGGTAGTGAAGTTACTAGATGAAGTTTCACTCTCGTCGAATAGTTCGCTAATGCTGCGTATAGAGTGATTTTTGAATTACCTAGAGTAATGCTATCCCCTCTATGTTATGAATAGTGCTCTAATGCCAATCGTGTATGGTCGAAGATCATGGTATTTAACCTAGAGGATGAGATGCCTTCTCTTCTCTTGAATTAGCTTCATTGCCCCGCTGATGTGTTGATATTACCTAAGGAGAAGTTCCCCATCCTATGAAATAGGCTTATTGTCCGAGTGATGGTATAATTTCTAGAGAATTTCCCCTCCTGAACAGTGACTAGCTCAAGACGGGAGGATGAGATTACCAGGAGTATATTTTTCCTCCTTCCTTGATATACCAATTATCCCGTGAGAGGTGAAGCCATTTATCCGTATTTGTATGTATAGCTTACGCACTCCTTGAATAGGCTATGTAGCCCGTGTTAGGTCGTGATATATACCATAATGAAGAGTTCCCCTCCTTAAATATGCTGTATGCTCGTTGATATGGCTTGTACTTATATCAATATTATCTCCTCCTTCGAATAGGACGGGTATATGCCCGTGAGGTGTGATATACCATAGAGAAGAGTTACTCGCATCCATTGAAATAAGGCTATGCCCGGTGAGGTGGTGAGATAGTTAACCTAGAAAGTGTTCCTCTCCTGATAGACGTCCCATGCCCTGAGGTGTGTGATATATACCTCTTACAGAGAAGTATACCCCTCTGTATGGCTAAAGCCCTTAGGTTACCATTAACAGATAGAGCAAGTTCTCCTCTCGTCTTTATCATGAGGCGGTATGCCACGTTCTCCAGTGTGATGAGTATGTCTACCTAAGTAGCAAGATTCCCACCTCTTTGATATTCCCCTGGCGCACTTGATGCCGGCCCTTACGTGAGCGGTGTCTTGCTTGATCCATTTACCTAGATAATGTTCCGGGTCCTTGATAGGCTATGCCCGTGACTAGCTAAGTTATATACTTTATCTATGAGAAAAGTCCCCTTCTCGTATACTATGGGCTATCCACGTGAGATGAGTGATCTATTTCAGGCTAAGACGCTTAACCCCCTACTTAAATTAGGATTATGCCCTTTTGAGGTTTTAGTTGGAATATCTATCCTATGAAACAAGTTCCCCTCACTTGAAATACCGTCTATCGCTTACTGTCTGAATATACCTTATAAGATTATATTCCCTCTCCCCTTGGTAATAGGCTATCTTCCCCGATTGGTTGTGAATTACCTAAAGACAGTTCTCCAACATCTCTTTGAATATGGCTCTATTCCAAGTTCTTTGGTGAATAACCGTAGCAGAAGTTCCTTCCTTAAGTTGATCATTAGGGGTATGACGCTGATTGCTGATTCCCTATTAACCTAGAGAAGTTCCCCTCTGTAATAGGGCTTCATGACCGTGTACCGATGTAATATAAGCCTAGATAGATTCTCACCTCCACTATAGAAATCAGTCCTCGTGAGTTGATAAATTACCAAAAATTCCCTTAACTCCTTTGGAAGTACGCTATGCCGTATGGTGCATATACCTAGATGAAGTTTCCTCTCCATTGAATTCTAACGGCTAATAAGTCCGTGAGTGTCAGTGAATAACCTAGAGAAGTTCCCCTCCATCAATAGTCTACTGACCTTGTGATGGTGTGATATTTATTATCCAATAGAAGGATAGTTCCTCTCTAATGAACTCAGCATGACTATGATTGTGTCAAATTACCTAAGCATAGCTCTCCCTCCTTTAAAAGCGTCACTATAGTCGCCTTGAGGTGTGCTAATTACTCCTATAAGAAGTCCTCTCGATTAAATATATAGTGGCGATCCTCTTTCTTTAGAGAGTATTTAATACTATGTTAGACAGCTTTCCGCCTCTTTGAATAGGTCATTATCCCGTGATTGGTGATATTACCTTAGATGTAAGTTTCCAATACCTTGATAGAGGCTTTGCCTGCGTATGAGGTAAGTGATTACTGTAACCTTAGAAAGTTCCCCTCCTTTTATATAATTTGAGCTGAGTGCCTGATGTTGTTGTAAGTCCTTACCTTAGAAAAGTTTCCCTCCGTTGATAAATCTTACCTTGATGTATAATATTAGCTTAAGTGATGATGAATTATTCCCTACCTTTGTTTAGATAGGCTAGTGAACCGTGAGGTGTGAATTACCTAGAGAAGTTCCACCTCCTTGAATAGGACATATACACAGATGTGAGGTAAGTTTAACCGTAGGTGAGATATGACCCCTCCTTGATAAGTATGCTATTGCCAATCTTAGAGTGGAATTACTTAGAGAGTAGTTCCCCTCCTTGAATAGGCTATGCCGTGAGTACTGTTAATTCCAATTAGCGCTAGTATGATAATCCACACATGAAATATTATTAAGCTACTGCGGAGGTACTAATTACCTAGAGAAAGTCCTCCTTGAATTAGGTCTAGCTGCTAGTGAGTAATGAGATTCCACCGTGAGAGTAAGTTCCCTGTCCTTGGAAGTGAGAAACTAATGCCCGGTGTATGTGTATGTTTATTACTCTAGAGGTAATTTACCCTCGTTTGAATATTCTATACACCATGAGTAGGCATTTATTATCTTTATCGTAGAGAAGCTCCCCTCCCTTGAAACATATGATAGATGATTCTGTTAAATGCGGTTCATTAGTATGAGATCTTACCTAAGAGATACGTCTGCCAACTCACAATTCCTAGGCCTATATAACCTTGACCTGAGTGAAATTACCTCAGAGTGAACTTCCCCTGCCCTTGGAATAAACGGTCTCAATCCCTTTGATTATGATAAGGAAGATTACCTAGAGAAATGCGTCTCTCAACCTTAAATAGGCTATGCCTCGATACGTAGAAGTAGTGATTATTTCCAGAGAAGTTCCTAATCCTCCTTATGTATATAGGCCTAATGAAGTCTCGTGAGTTTATTACCTAGCCGAACTCCCCTCTTAATAGGATATGACATAGTTGTGATTACTAATCCTTCGCTCTCAAGCTATGATAATTATGTCTTTTATCCCTATTAGTGTGGTGAGAGAAAGTACTATTGATGAAGTCTCCTTCCTTGAATATATATCTTAATTGTCTCCTTGATTTTGATTAATCTCTTTATGAGATTTGACCGTTCCTCCTCTCGATTGAATAGGCTAGTGCCCGTAATATTTGTGATTACTATAGAGAAGTTCGCCCTCCTAAATTGAATAGGCTAATTATTCCGTTCATTTTTTTGGTGTGAATATACTATGATACAGTTTCTCCTCCTTTAATTAGAGTCTATGTCCGCGTTAGATGTGTGCATATTATCTCTAGTACAGATCCCGTCCTTTTTTAATATGTGTGTGACTTTGAGCTCTGTGATGTTGACTGGTCATATTACCTAGTTAGATTTAGTCTACACTCCTGTAATTAGGCCCATATCGCTGTGAGAGTCTCGACTATATCTTATGAGATAGTCCCGCGTCTTTCCGCAATATTGAGGCTGTTCCATGTCTCTCTTTACGTGGAGATTTACCTATAGAGAGAGTTCTCCCTCCTTTTAGATAGAGCTTTTATCCCTTGTGAGTCGTGACCTTTATCTTTAGAGAAGTCCATCTCTATATATGGCTATGTCTTTCATGTGAAGGTTCAGTGAACTACTCTTCAGAGGAAGTACCCTCATATTGAATAAGAAGCGCTCTTATGCCTCCTGAGTTATAGTGAGGCATACTAGAGGAAGATTCGCCCTCCTAAGTTAATAAGACAATATGTCCATTGATGTGTTGATTATTGACCTAGAAGAGTTCCCCTCTTAAAAGGCCTGAATGCCCAGTGAGTGGTGTAATATCACCTAGAGAAGTTTCCACCCTCCGTGAGTAATAGAATAGCTTTAAGTGACGTTCTAATTGTTCTCTAATAGGCCTTCTGAATATTACCTAGAGAAGTTCTCACCTCCTAAGTAGTCTATAATATTCCTGAAGTGTGAATTTAAGCTAGAAAATATTCTCTCCTCATTATGAATAATAAATGCTTAGTGCCTTAGATGTAGATTTACCTAGAAGAAATTTCCCTAACTCCATTGTAAAATAGGCTACTGTCTATTAGTGAGATGATTACGTAGAAATTCCCCTCAATCTAGAACTTATGTAGCATCGCCTCGTAAGTTGAGATATTACCTAGAGAATTCCCCTTTCCTCGTGATACTAGGCGTTATGACGCAGTCGTAGAGAGAAATAGCGCTTTATAAAGTGCCCCTCTTCTTTTTTAATAGCTATGCGCCGTACTGACGTGTGTATACTTACCAGAAGAAGTTCTCTCTCTATCATTGGAATATGCTTAATAGCCGCGTGAGTTCTGATAATGATTACCTATAGAAGTTCCTCCATCTCTTATTCAATAGGGCTATGCCTAGTGATGTTGTGTGTTATAATATCTAGATGAATTTCTCCTCTCTAGTTTCGTTATCTTGATATCAGCTTTATGCCCGTGAGAGAGTGTATGATTACCTAGAGATTCCTTCACTGCAGTAAGCTTTTGTATTGCCTTGAAGTGAATCCTACTAGAAAGCTGTTCTCCTGAATAGTGTCCTGAAATGCCTGTTGTATATGGTGATAATATTATCCTAAGAGCATATTTGTTCCCCATTCCCTTGAATATGCTATTGCCCGTGACGTGTGAATTACTAGAGAAGTTTTCAATCCTCCTGAATTAAGTGGCTATATGCCGTGATGTTGTAAATACCTGAGCGACGATCGGCCCTGTCCAGTTGAATAAGCTTAGCTCGATAAATGTGAGAATTGTTAGAATGTAACATTAACATAGGAAGAAGTTTCTCTCTCTGCGCAAAGTGAAATAAAACATTTATGCTCGCGTGAGATGTGGGGTAGAGTTATACCCGCGTAGAGCAAGTCCCCTCGCTTAATCCTGAGCTGAAGCCTCGGTGAAGAAGTTTTGATGGTATATTATATGCTTAGTGAAGAAGTGCTACACTGCACATTGAAATCAGGCTATCTCTCGTGAGGTTCTTGAATTATCACTTATGAGAAAGATTTCCTACTCAACATTTGAAAAAATTAGACTATCCTTATTGAGTGTAGTAAATACCTAGTATGAAACCTTACCCCTCCTTGAATATAGGACTTATGTGGACCCCGTATATAGTGTGATATTACTAGAGAAGTTCTCCCCATGCTTATAGCTTAATAGTGCTTAACTCCTTGAAAATGTATGTGTGTGAAAATTACCAATAGTAAAAATATCCTATCCCATACATACACCATTGTAGAATAGAGTCTTTAATACCCAGTTAAGTTAAATTTGAAATAATAATATTTATATAATATTTCAATTTGTTTTAATTTAATATGATTATTTTCAGTTATATATATGTTTAGACTGCCTTTTTTAAAATTGTTTTTATTGTAGGTACTTAGTTTTTTCTATATCTATTATATATTTCTCTTGCTGGATATGGTTACATTAATTTGTTTGATATTAATTTTTTCTATTTGATGATCATGTTTTTTTGATTTGATGCGTGAGTTTGATTCGAATTAAATCCTAGAAAGATATTCTTCATCTCCTGAGTAATAAGTTACGTATTTCCTGTAATATGTTATACTATAGTTAGTAGCTCCCTCTTCTTGTAATAGGCCTGAATGCCCGTGACGTTTCTTTAGTGAATTTATTCCTATGAGAAAGTATCACTTCTTCTTTGGTCAATAGGTTTCTTATCCTTCGTGAGTTCTGAATTACCTAGAGAAGTATCCTTCCTACGCATTGAAATTAAGGCAATAAGCCTCTTGAGATTTGGTATGGATTCGTAGAATTTACTAGAGTAATTCTCTTTCTATTAATCCAGTTGCTATATTGTGCCCGTAGATTGTGGTTATTATTTACCTAGAGAATTTTTTCTCCCTACTTAGAATTGCTATGCCCGTGAGGTGGAAATACCTAGAGAAGTTCCCCTCATGACGTAAAGGCTATGCGCGCTTGAAGTGGTGAATTACACATGAAAAAGTCTCCTCTCTTGAATTAGCTACCCGTTTAAAGGTGTGTTATATAAATACCTAGGATAAGTTCCCCCTCTTGAAGTTTAGAGGGCTAATAATGCCCGTGAGTGATGTGATGTATTAATACCTAAGAGAAGTTCCACTCCTAATATGGCTATAATTGCCCGTTGATAGTTAGTGTGAAATTACCTAGATAAAGTATAATTTATTCTACCCTCCTGAATAGAGCAATAGCCCGTTAGAGTGTATGAACACCTAGAGCAAATTCTTCTAACTAATTGATAAATATAGGCTATGCCGTGAAGTGATTGTGAATAATACCATAAGAGAAGTTCCCTCCTTGAAATGAAACTTGCTGACTCGTTGGGTTCGGATCCTAGGTAGATATTACCTAGAGAAGTTCCCCTCCTTGTAATTAGGGCTGTGCCGAATGATAAGTGTGAATTACCTATGAAGCTCCCCTCCTTTGAAAATAGCTCTGCCCGTGATTTTAGTTGATGCACATAACCATAGAAGAAGTTCCCCTCCTTTTTAATTAAGCAGCAATATGCACCGTTGAGTTAGAATACTAAGTAAGTTCCCCTCTTGTTAAATCGATAATTGAGCCCTTCTTGAGACTTAGTGATATTACCTAATATGATTCCCCTCTCTTTAATAGGCTATGTCCCGTGAGAAGTTTGGAGGTTTAATTAAGCCTAGAGAATTCCTCTTGTAATAGCGTTTAATTCCTTCTGTTTTAGTGTGTTGAATACGTAGAAATGTTCCCTCTCCTTCGATATAGGCTATCTCCGTGACAATCTCGCAAGATGTATTCGATAGCTAGAGTATTAATACCCTCTGTCCTCTAATATGGCGATAATCGCCCTAGAGGTATATATCTAGAACGAAGAGTTCCCCTCACTTGAATTATACGCTTTATTCCTCGTAAGTGTGAATTACCTAAAAAGTTCCCCTCCTTGAATAGGCTATGCCTGTAGATGTGATAATTACCTAAAGAATAATCCACTCCAATTGAATATTTTGCTATAGTCGTTAATTCTTATTTGTCCCGTGAGCTGTTGTATATAATCTCTTAGAGAGGAAGTCCGCCTGCCGTTATATAGTCTAGACCGTGAGTGTGAATTACCTAAGAAGTTCCCCTCCTTTGAATAGCTATGCTGATCTGTTAGGTGAAGTGATAAATTACATAGAGAATTTCCCACTCCTGTGTATAGCGTTTATTCTGAATGAATACTAGGAAGAAGTTCCCTACCTGTGTAAGATAATGAGCATATGCCCGGTGAAGTGTGATATACACCTAGAGAAGTCTCCCCTCCTTGAATAAGCTATGCATAATTCTAATGTTTCTTGATTTATTCCATGAGTGTATTAAAATATCCTAGAAATTCCCCCTCTCCTGAATTACAGGGACTAATCCATCGTGAGTCGGATTGATGAATACTAGAGAAAGTTTCTCTCCCTTAAGAATTATAAAGAGTGGAGTCTTTTAAATTTGAGGTGGAATCACCATCTATTATGATTCACGATGAAGGTGTGATATATACCTTAGAGAATTTCCCTCCTTCTTTGTTTGAATGGCATTTATGCACCGGTGAGGATGTATGATATTATCTAGACGAAGGTTATCTCTGCCTCCTTAGAAAAGAGCAATACTCGCCCACTGACCGTGAGAAGTACCTATATATGAATTCCTCCTCCCTGTGAAATAGAGACTTCATGACTATGATGATATATACCTAGAGAATGAGATCCCCCCTTAGATAATAGGCTTATGCCCTGTGATGTGTGAATGACTATAAGAGAATTTCGCCCTCCTCGAATGAATAAGGAAGCATTGTGCCGTGTGAGGTAGTGAAATACCTATAAAAGTTACCATCCTGAATAATGAGGGCTATAGCCTCTGAGTGTTGTATATTACCTTATGAATTATAGTTGTAACCCTTATCCGTAGAAATAGAGCTTATGCCCGTAAGGTGTGAATATACCTATAATCAGAGATATGAAAGTAAGTTCCCCTCCGTTTATTATAGGATGATATTGTCCGTGAGATGTTTAAACCTACTCTCATTGAATGAAGTTCCCTCCTTGAATAAGCTATGCCCGTGAGGTTGTGAATTACCTAGAGAATTTATTTACCACTCCTTGGAATAGGCTATGCCCGTGAGGTGTGAATTTACCTTCAGAGTAAGTTCCCCTCCCATTAACTAGGGCATGTAAACCCGTGTGTACCGGGTGTGAATACCTAGAGAAAGTTCCCCTCCTAAATGAGGGCTGGAATCCACTTTTAGACTGGTAAGTATAATACGTAGAAAGTTCCCTCACTTTAGTATAAGGCTATGCAGTAGAGGTTTGTTGAAGCTCTTTACACAGAGTAAATTCCCACTCCAGTTAACGAATTAGCAATATGCTAACTTAGGTGTGATTATTACACTAGACTACATCACACTTCATCCTTTGATTAATAGTCTGATGGTGCCCCGAGTGTGATTATAGCCTAGAGAATTACACCCCTCCTTGATACATAGTGGCTATATTGTCCGATTGGGTTGGAATTATCAAGTAGAGAGCGCCCTCTTCCGTGAATACGGGCTAGCCCACTGTGTTGGATGCAGTTGTTTAATATACTAAAGACAGTTCCTAATAATCCCTCCTTGATAAGCTATGCCGTGAGTGTGAATTACCAGAGAAGTTCCCTCCTTGAATAGGGCTATGCCTTGAGGTGTGAATATACCTAAGAGGAAGTTCCCCTCCTTGATGAATAGGGCTGTGCCCTGAGTTGTGAATTACTAGAGAAGTTCCAATCTTTCGTCGGCTGAGCCCGTGAGCTGGGGAATACCAAGAGAAGTTTCCTCTTTGAATTGGGTATGAAAGTCAGGTGTTAATTTATTAGAGAAGTTTCCCCTCCTTTAATAGGGCTGTGCCCGTGAGGTGTGAATTACCTAGAGAAGTTCCCCTCCTTGAATAGGGCTATGCCCGTGAGGTGTGAATTACCTAGAGAAGTTCCCCTTCTTGAATAGGCTATGCCCGTGAGGTGGAATTACCTAGAGAAGTTCCCTCCTGGAATAGGGCTATGCGTGAGGTGTGAATTACCTAAGAAGTTCCCCTCCTGAATAGGGCTATGCCCGGAGGTGTGAATTACCTAGAGAAGTTTCCTCTTTGAATAGGGCTACCCGTGAGGTGTGAATTACTAGAGAAGTTCCCCTCCTTGAATAAGGCTATGCCCATGAGGTGTAATTACCTAGATAAGTTCCCCTCCTGAATAGGCTATCCGTGAGTGTGAAAACCTAGAGATCCCCTCCTTGAATTAGGGCATGACCGTGCATGTGAATTTACCAAAATAATCATCTCCTTGAATAGGGCTATGACCGTGAGGTGTAATTACCTAGAGAATTCCCCTCTTTGAATAGGGCTATGCCCTGAGTGAATTACCTAGAGAAGTTCCCCTCCTTGAATAGCGCTATGCCTGAGGTGTGAATTACCTAGAGGAATTCCCCTCCTTGAATAGGTATCCTAGGTTGAAATTACCTAGAGAATTCCCCTCCTTGAAATTGAGGAGCTATGCCCGTGAGGTGAAATACCTAGAGAAGTCCCCTCTTTGAATAGGCTATGCCCGTGAGTGTGAATTACCTAGATAAGTTCCTTTCCTTGAATAGAGCTATGCCACGTAGGTGTTAATTACCTAGAGGAATTCCCTCCTTAATAGCAATGCCCGTGAGGGTGAATTTACCTAAGAATTTCCCTCTTGAATAAGCTAGCCCGTGAGTGTAAATTAGCTAGAGAAATTTTTCCTCTTGAATAGGCTATGCCGTGAGGTGTGAATTTACCTAGAGAAGTTCCCCTCCTTGAAGAGGGCTAAACCGTGAGTTATGGAATTACCTAGAGAATTCCCCTCCTTGAATAAGGGCTATGCCCTTGAGGGGGAATTACCTAGAGAAGTTCCCCTCCTTGAATAGGGCTATGCCGTGAGTTGTGAATTACTAAAAGTTCCCCTCCTTAAATAGGCTATGCCACGTGAGTTGTGAATTACCTAGAGAAGTTCCTCTCCTGGAATAGGGCTATGCCCGTAGTAGGGAATTACCTTAGATAAGTTCCCTCCTTGAATAGGGCTATGCCCGTTGAGGTGAATTACCTAGAGAAGTCCCCTCCTTGAATACTATGCCCTGAGGGGTGAATTACCTAGAAAGTTCCCCTCCTTGAATGAGGCTATGCCCGTGAGGTGTGAATTACCTAAGAAGTTCCCCTTTTTGAATAGGGCTATGCCCGTGAGGTGTGAATTACCTAGAGAAGTTCCCCTCCTTGAATAGGGCTATGCCTTTGAGGTGTGAATTACCTAGAGAAGTTCCCCTCCTTGAATAGGCTATGCCGTGAGTGTTAATGACCTAGAGAAGTCCCTTCCTCGAATTAGGGCATGCCCTAAGAGTGAAATAACTAGAAAGTTTCCCCTCTTGAATAGAGCTTGCCCGTGAGTGTGAATTACCTAGAGAAGTTTCCCCTCCTTGAATAGAGCTATGCCCGTGAGGTGGAATTACCTAGAGAAGTTCCCCTCCTTTAATAGGGCTATGCCCGGAGGTGTGAATTACCTAGAAAGTTCTGCTCCTTTGAATAGCTATGCCGTGAGTGTGAATTTACCTAGAGAATTCCCCTCCTTGAATAGGCTATGACCGTGGAGTGTGAATTACCTAGAGAAGTTACCCTCTTGGAATAGGGCTCCGTGAGGTGGAATTACCTAGAGAAGTTCCCCTACTTGAATAGGGCTATGCCCGTAGGTGTGAATTACTAGAGAAATTCCCTTCTTGAATAGGGCTATGCCGTGAGGAGTGAAAAATACCTAGAGAAGTTCCCCCTCTTTAATAGGCTATTCCCGTTGAGGTGTGAATTACCTAGAGTAATTCCCCTCCTTGAATAGGGCATAACACGTGAGGTGTGAATTACCTAAAGAAGTTCCCCTCCAAGAATAGGGCCTTGAGGTGTGAATTACCTAGGAAGTTCCCCCTCCTTGAATAGGTATCCCGTGAAGTGTGACTTACCTAGAGAAGTTTCCCCTCTGAATAGGGCTATGCCCATGAGGTAATTAACTAGAGAAGCTCCCCCTCTATGAATAGGGCTATTCCCGTAAGTTGAATTAACCTAGAGAAGTTTCCCCTCCTTGAATAGGCTATGCCCGTGAGGTGGAAATTACCTAGAGAAGTTCCCCTCCTTGAATAGGCTTTGCCCGTGAAGGGTGAATTACCTTAGAGAAGTTCCCCTCCTTGAAGAGAGCTATGCCCGTGAGTGTGAAATTACCTAGAGAATTCCCCTCCTTGAATAGGGCTTTGCCGTTGAGTGTGAATTACCTAGAGAGTCCCCTCCTTGAATAGGGCTATGCCCGTGAGTGTGAAATTACCTAGAGGAAGTTCCACCTCCTGAATAGGCTATGCCCGTGAGGTGGAATTACCTAGAGAAGTTCCCCTCCTTGAATAGGGCTAGCCCGTGAGGTGTGAATTACCTAGAGAAATTCCCCTCCTTGAATAGGGCCATGCCCGTGAGGTGTGAATTACCTAGAGAAGTTCCCCTTCTTGAATAGGGCTATGCCCGTGAGGTGTAAATTATCTAGAGAAGTTCCCCTCCTAATAGGGCTATGCCTGAGAGTGAATTACCTTAGAGAATTCCCTTCCTTGAAATAGGCTGATGCCCAGATCGTGAGTTGTAATTACCTAAGAAGCTCCCCTTCCCTTGAATAGGGCTATGCCCGTGAGTGTGAATTATAAAGAAGTTTCCCTCCTTGAATAGGCTATGCCGTGAGGTGTGAATTACTAGAGAAGTTCTCTCCTTGAATAGGGGCTATTGCCCGTGAGGTGTGAATTACCTAGAGAAATTCCCCTCTTAATAGGGCTATGCCCGTGAGTAAAATTACCTAGAGAAGTTCCCCTCTTGAATAGGCCTATGCCCGTAGTGTGAATTACCTAGAGAAGTTCCCCTCCTTGAATAGGGCTAAGCCCGTCAGAGGTGTGAATTACCCTAGAGAAGTTCGCCTCCTTTATCAGCTATTGCCCGGAGGTTGTGAATACCTAGAGAATTCCCCTCCGTTGAATAGGCTATGCCCGTAGGTGTGAATTACATAGAGAAGTTCCCCCTCCTTGAAGCTATGCCGTGAAGTGTGAATTACCTAAGGAAGTTCCCCCCCTTGAATAGGGCTATGCCCGGGAGGTGTGAATACAGAGAAGTTCCCCTCCTTGAATAAGGCAAGGCCCGTGAGGTGGGAATTACCTAAGAGAAGTTCCACTCCTTGAATAGGCTATGCCCGTAAGGTGTTACCTTGAGAAAGTCCCCTCCTTGAATAGGCTATGCCCGTGAGTTGTGAATTACCTAAAAGAAGTTCTTCTCTTTGAATAGGGCTATGCCCGTGAGTGTGAATTACCTAGAGAGAATCCCCTCCTTGAAAAGGGCTATGCCCGTGAGGTTGAATTACCTAGAGAAGTTCCCCTCCTTGAATAGCTCTATGCCGTGAGGTTGAATTACCTAGAGAAGTTCCCCTCCTTGAATAGGCTCTGCCCGTGAGTGGTGAATTACCCTAGAGAAGTTCCCCTCCTGAAATAGGGCTATGCCCGTGAGGTTAGAATTACCTAGATAAGTTTCCCTCCTTTGAATTGGGCTATGCCCGTTAGGTGTGAATTACCTAAAGAATTCCCCCCTTTAATAGGCTATGCCGTGAGTGTGAATATTACCTGAGAGAAGTCCCCTCCTGAATAGGCTATCCCGTAGTGTGAATACCGTAGAGATTTCCCTCGCTGAATAGGCTAAGCCCGTAAAGGTGAAGTAATTAGAAGAAGTTCCCCTCCTTGTAATTAGGGGCATGCCCGTGAAGGTGTGATTACCCTAGAGAGTCCACCCTTGAATAGGGGCTATGCCCGTGAGTGGAATTACCTAGAGAAGTCCCTCTCCTTGAATAGGGCTATTGAGTGTAAATACCTAAGAAGTTCCCCTCCTTGAATAGGGCTATGCCCGTGAGGTGTGAATTACCTAGAGAAGTTCCCCTCCTTGAATAGGGCTATGCCCGTGAGGTGTGAATTACCTAGAAATCCCCTCCTTAATAGGGCTATGCCCGTGAGGTGTGAATTACCTAAAGAAGTTCCCCTCCTTGAATAGGGCTATGCCCGTGAGGTGTGAATTACCTAAAGAAGTTCCCCTCCTTGAATAGGGCTATGCCCGTGAGGTGTGAATTATATAGAGAAGTTCCCCTCTAAAATAGCTATGCCCGTGAGGTGATGAAATTTTATTTATAGAGAAGTTTCCCTTCCTTAATAGGCTATGCCCTGAGGTGTGAATTACCTAAAAAAAATTCCCCTCATTGAAAATTGCTATGCCCGTGAGGTGTGAATTACCTAGAGAAGTTCCACTCCTTGAATAGGGCTATGCCCGTGAGGTGTGAATTACCTAGAAAGTTCCCCTCCTTGAATAGGCTAGCCCGTGAAGTGTGAATTACCTAAGAAGTTCCCCCTCCTTGAATAGGGCTAGCCCGTGAGGTGTGAAACCTAAAAAATTCCCTCTCCTTGTAATAATAATAGGGCATATCTCCGTGTAAAGTGTGAATATTACCTATAAAAGTTCCCCTCTTTGAATAGATCTATGCCTAGGTAGATATTACCTAGAGAAGTTCCTTCTCCTTGAATAAGGCTATGACCGTGAGGTGTGAAATACCTAGATAAGTTCCCCTCCTTGAAAGGCTTATGACCCTATGTGTGAATTTATCCTAAGTAGAAATGTTCCTATCCTGTAATAGGCTATGCCCTTGAGGTTTGAATTACCTTAGAGAAGTTCCCAATCCTTGAATAGGCTTATGCCTCTAGAGGTGAGAAATATCTTAGAAGAATTTCTCCTCCTTTGTAAATAGTGCTAATATGACCCGTGAGTGTGTGATATTATAAATTACCTAGAGTAGAAAGTTCCCTCAAATTGAATATCTAAGGCTGTGCCCGTGATGGTAGTGATTTACCTTAGAGAAAGTTCCCCTCCTTGAATAGAGCTATGCCCGTGATGGTATGAATGACCTAGAGAAGTCCTTGCCTTCATTGGAGAATTTAGGGTTATCCGCTCTTGATGTGTGAGGAAGTTACCTAGAAAGTCCCTCCCTTTGCATATATTGCTATGTCCGCTGTGATTTTATGCTTGAATTAGCCTAGAGAAGTTCCTCTCCGAATTGAATTAGCTATGCCCGTCGAGTGTTATTTTAGCCTAGACTAAGTGTCGCTCCGCTCCAATCTGCAGTTAGGGCAATATCCCCATGAGGTGTATATAGCCTATAGAAGTCCCCTCCGTTCAATAGCGCCTTATGCCCGCCTGAGTAGTGAAGATAAATACTCTAGAGGATGCTCCATCCGTTGAATAGGCTAGTGACCGTGAAGGTGTGAATTACCTAAGTAGAAGTCACTCCGAAATATGCTTATACCGTGAGTGAATTACCTATAAAGAAGTTTTCGCCCTCCTTGAATAGGCATGCCCTGAGGGGAGATACCTCTAGAGAAGATTCCCCTCCTTACATATTGTGGCTAAAATCCCGTGAGGGTGGA
>JABUQX010031607.1:7500-10000 GCA_015478945.1 Trachelipus rathkii | reverse complement strand
TATATATATATATATATATATATATGTATATATATATATATATATAAAAATATATATATATATATATATATATATATATATATATATATATATATATATATATATATATATATATATATGTATATATGTTTTTATATATAGAAATATATATATATATATATATATATATATATATATATATATATATATATATATATAGCATATATATATATATATATATATATATATATATATATATATATATATATATTACAAACTTCAGTATTATGTACACAGTTTTCCCAGCCAGGCATCTTTTATGTATATATATATATATACATATATATATATATATATATATATATATATATATATATATATATATATATATATAAGATATATATATATATAAAGTATATATATATATATATATATATATATATATATATATTAGTTATATATATATATATATGTATATATATTGATAGATGGACCGTATATCTATTTTCAAATGTTATAAATATGCGAATAATTTATTCCAACATTCACGAAATGCTTGTTCTTAATTTATTTTTAATGTTCAAGTGAATGCGAATGCGAATATATTTTTTAATATCCGCGAATGCGAAATATATTTGCCAATCGTGAATGCGAATGCGAATATATTTTTTCAATGTTCGCGAATGCGAAAATTTTTTCTTAATATTCGTGAATACAAATGAGCATATTTTATATTGCCTGTAATGTTGCTCTTTTAATATTAGGTATAAGTGCAATATTTGTTTCTATTGTTAGAGTTCAGCCATAAAAATGAATTGAATAAAATAAGAGGGAACCACATATTAATTTTTTAATTACAGATGATAGTATAATTAATAACTGAAAAAAATTATTGAAAGGTTATACTTCGAAAATAAATAATAATTAATTATTCACCTCTCTCTCTCTCTCTCTCTCTCTCTCTCTCTCTCTCTCTCTCTCTCTCTCTCTCTTTCTCTTCTCTCCTCTCTCTCTCTCTCTCTCTCTCTCTCTCTCTCTCTCTCTCTCTCTCTGAGCATTTAATCTATTACGATTATTATTAGATGAGTACCACTAATTGGACGTTCATTGGCAACAATTCAGCGCGAACAAGCAAGGTAACCATTGCTAACTGTGAAAGATCAGGACACGTCTACTCATGCACCCTCCGTCATTCAAGAGTGTCTTCGTCAGGGGAAATGAGTTCCTCTTTGGCTTACTGATTGAAGATTTTTGATGCCTGATCAGACAGCTAATCATCATCATCATCATATATAGCTATCATATATCATCATATACAGCTACATCATCATCAATACAGTATATATATATATATATATAGATATATATATATATATATATATATATGAATGGCGCAAATGAAAAATTATAAAGCGTTTCACGATAAATGCGAAAACGGTTAAACACCCAAATTGATAACACATTGATAACTATACCAATGCAAAACAAATACCTAAAAAGATGTTTAGTTCTTAAAGAGGAAAATAATAATAAACAATTAATCATCAAAAAGCTTTGTTAATAAATTACAAGACAAGAAATAATCCTAACCACCATACAAACAAAAATCTTTAAAAATAATGTACAGAAGAAAATTTGAGGGTCTTACGAATATGTATGCCTACATCAATCTTGCATGTGAAAAATAATTTAAATAAAAACAAGACTTCAGAGATTCTCAAAGCATAATAATACTTTTTATAAAAATACAAGAGGGGAGTTTCAAGAACATTTTAATATTTCAAGATAATAATCAAGTCTGGTCATTTACGGCAAAATGATTTCACCATCAAAGCATTTTATCAACACTACCACCTACCACCACCAAAACCAAATAAAGAAGAAATCTCTACTATAAGATACATATTTTTCCAAAATGCACACTCCTAAAAATATATACACACTCGCACAAAGCACATATTAATATATGCTATACAATCTACAGACAACAATTAGAGCAACCATATTGAACAAAAGCCCATTAAAACTATTACTGTATTATTTATTATTATATTATTATTATTATTATTATTATTATTATTATTATTGTTATTATTATTATTATTATTATTATTATTTAAGCAAATTATTATTTTTAGTTACAGTTTAGCAAACAAACCTTAACACTGCCAAAAAACTAATATGAAAATTCCGAATCTATTGGTCGAAGTAAAAATAATACCACTGTTTCAAAAATAAGTCCAGTTGCTAATATTAAATTTTGCTGAATATATATATATATATATATATGAGTATATATATATATATATATATATATATATATATATATATATATATATATATATATATAGAGCATATATATATATATATATATATATATATATATAGTGAGAGAGAGAAGAAGGGGCTGAATTCAACACAGAATGTAAAATTTAAGTCTAAACTCTAAATCCCAAAATCAGTCCAAGCCCATAATAGCATATACCAAAATACCACACAAAAACAAACCTCCTCAAACCAC
>JABUQX010031605.1:0-16693 GCA_015478945.1 Trachelipus rathkii | reverse complement strand
GTACTTCGTTCAGTTCGGAATTTGGGTTGTTTATTAGTTTCGCATTTATCATTGAAACGCTTTCGCGCGTTTTTCGTGCGCCGCTAATATATATATATATATATATATATATATATATATATATATATATATATATATATATATATATATATATATACTTCTTTAAGTTGAAAATATATGTGTTTATACATATATATATATATATATATATATATATATATATATATATATATATATATATATATATATATATATATATATATATATATATAAATATGTGTGTGTGTGTGTGTGTGTGTGTGTGTGTGTGTGTGTGTGTATGTGTATGCATATGTATGTGGGATTATTGATAGTATGTGTGGTGTGTGTGTGTGTGTGTGTGACTAAATTTAGTTATTTGGTTTACGTTTTCAGACATTTAGAATTTTCAATTAACAAATATTCTGCCACTTGTATTATTTGTGTCATTTTTCTTTTTTTTCTTTTTTTTTTTTGGAAGAAACGATTCTGGACACAGGTTGAGTTTTAGTGGAAAATTGAAGTATAATTATTATACGAGGTACCATATTTAAATTTTGGGTTTTAAAGAGGTACCGCATAAAATTCCTTTAACTATATCAAGTTGCCATATATATATATATAATAATATATATATAGCTAATAATATATATGTTTAATAAAAATATAATAATATATATAATAATATATAAAATATAAATATATATTAATATTAATAATATGTATAATAACATAAATATAATATATATACAAATAATAGATAATAATATCATTATATTATACATGTATAATGACTACTATATATATACATATATACGTAATAATAATAATATATATATATATATATAACAATAATATATATATATGTATAATAATAATAATAATAATAATAATAATAATAATAACTAATACAATAATAATAGCAACAATAATAACATGTATATATATTATATATATAAATATTTAATATAAAGATATATATATGTAATATATATAATAATAATATATAATATATAACCTTATGGCAATAATAATATATATGATTGATATACTATGCTATATATATATAAATACAGGGACGTGATATGGGCTTCCATCTGCACCGCTTACCAATTGTTTTGATATTAATACAAACTATTCACGTTTATTTGTTAACAAATTAATATAATAGCAAAATTAAAATTAGAAATAAAAAAAATAAAATAAAAGCAAAATATAAATATATTTGGGAGTGAGATAAAAGAAAGTCAAAAAAATATAAATATATATAAAATAAAATTATCTGCAATAGTAAATATGAACAATTATTTGCATTTAGAATCGTGATTTAAATATTATAACATTAATCACCTACATGTAGTGTCTTGATATTAAAAACAAAATATGACAAAATAATAATAATAATAATAATAATAATAATAATAATAATAATAATAATAATAATAATAATAATAATAATAATAATAATAATAATAATAATAATAATAATAATAATAATAATAATAATAATGGTAATAATAATAATAATAATAATAATAATAATTAATAATAATAATAATAATAATAATAATAATATAATAATAATAATAATAATAATAATAATGGTAATAATAATAATAATAATAATAATAATAATATTAATAATAATAATAATAATAATAATAATAATAATAATAATAATAATAATAATAATAGAACAACCATATCGCCAGAATCAGATAAGCCATTGCGCTCTCAATTTATTAAAGTATGGTCGTTATAACATATTATTATTTAAGTTTATTATAAAAGTTTATGCTAAATTATGAAAGAAATCGTCCTTGAGCCCATACGATTTCATATTCAATTTTATATTTAAGTAGAGAAATCATAAATTAAATCAGATTATATAATATGAAATAATCATAACCTTAATAAGCTAGTCTTTATTAATTCTAATCTAATAATAATAATAATAATAATAATAATAATAATAAAATAATAATAATAATAATAATAATAATAATAATAATAATAATAATAATAATAATAATAATAATAATAATAATAATAATAATAAAAATGTTAATAATAATAATAATAATAATAATAATAATAATAATAATAATAATAATAATAATAATAATAATAATAATAATAATAATAATAATAATAATAATAATAATAATAATAAAAATAAAAATAGTGAAAATAATAGTAACTAATAGAAGAATTGATAAAATGAGGAATGAAAGCATTAGGGTTGTGTTTGTGTGAAGATAGAAGAAAATGACGATTATTGACATTACATTGAGATAGTTTTTGGGGTCATGTGGAAAGGATGGATGATTGTCAGTTGTTGGTTAAGCGGATGTATAGTGGTGAGTGTTCTGGTAATCGACCGGCTGGGAGACCGCCGAAGAAAAAGTGGATTGAGTCAGTAAAGGAATGCCTGGAGGAGAGAAATGTGGTTTGGCATAGGTGAAGAAAGGTGCATAATAGGAGTGAGGCGAGGTTGCTTGTGGCCCACCTGGACCAAGGGATAAACCCTACATTGACGAGATGCCATAGTGAGGATCCGTCGCAGTCCGTGAAGCCCTTGGGTGGATTTTCTGACTGCGACGAGTTCTCACTTAAGACCTTAAAGGGAGCGGTAAGGATGGTCTTTCTTTTTCGACTTGCGCGTCATATTCTTCTACTACATTTCTGTTCCGGTGTATGCTACGCACACTTACCAGTCAGGAAAGAAGGTGGGTGATAATGATGATGATGTTGATATATATATATATATATATATATATATATATATATATATATATATATATATATATATATATATATATATATATATATATATATATATATATATATATATATATATTTATATATATATCTTCAAATATATATATATATATATATATATAATATATATATATATATATATATATATATATATATATATATATATATATTAAATATAATATATATATATATATATATATATATATATATATATATATATATATGTAATAATATATATATATATATCACATCAACACTATCTCCCAGATAGGACTTCTTTCCGGCCTAGAAACTTGATCCCGGAGCACTTTGAAAATATTTCTCATCGCTGAAGCCCCGATGCTAGTCCTTGAGTTATATATACACTCAGGTAATATGCACGTCATTTGAAATCATCGGTTTCACCGAAATATTTTCATCACAATTATTGCGCGCTATACTATAAATTCCTGAATTACAGGTCAATTTCTTAATGCAATGATATACATGGTTAGATCACTGTATTACCCGGAATTTGTTATAAACAAAGCTTTCTATAAACAAAAAACAAAAAAAACTCATTGAGTGAAACCAAAACTTATTTTAAGGATGAAATAATGGTTATTCCCTTTCATATCGAACCAGAATTGGAAGAAAATTTTATTAAATTTAGTATCATTAATTCAGCCCGTTCCAAACACTCTTAAGAAGAAATTTATATCAAAATTTCAATTAAATAATGAAGATAATAATTCAGGAATTTATAGTATAGCTTGCAATAATTGTGATGAAAAATATTTCGGTGAAACCGAAAATTTCAAAAGACGTACATATCAATATGGATATAACCTGAGGTGTGGAGACCGCAACTCTCCTTTGTACCATCATATGAATGAATATAATCATGCGATCAAACATGAATTCGCTAAAATAATTTTTATCTTGCGAAAATGATGAGAAAGAAATTCATTGAGTCATTTATTATATAAAAAAAAACAAATAATTTCAACAAAAATCCAGGTGAAATGAAAATTGATAACCTGTTAAATAATTTATTAATGAAGGAAAAACGTTATAAAGGACTTCTTGGAAAAATACATTAAGAGTTTGGTCGAACCAACTAAAGCTGTCCAGTGTTCATATTAGAATTTATTCCTCTTTTATAAATTACAATTCCTTGAATAAAGACCTCCAGGTGTAGGGTCAGCTCAGTGTCTGTTTATTTTGCAGTTTTGTTACATCTTTTTATTGTATTACGTTTTTATTGTTTTAAATTACATGGGTTTAGTTCGTAGTTGCATAGAGATAGGGTTTTATTTGCTTACTATATATATATATATATATATATATATATATATATATATATATATATATATATATATATATATATAATGATGCAATAAATAAATATAAAAAACGAAACATATATATATATATATATATATATATATATATATATAATAATATATATATATATATATATATATATATATATATATTAACGCGTTAAAGCGTTAATCCGTTAATTAACTCGTTAATTTTTCGTTAACTTTAACGCTTTCGTTAATTTCGAAAAAAGTAACGGACTATTAACGAGTTAAAAATTTTCCCTACATCCGTTAATCGTTACTTTAATTTACGAGTTTATAAAATATTTTCTTATCAGATTTTAAATTGTATTAGGTTCGAACAGATAAACTTTTATTTCCAAAATTTCTTAAACGCTCCTCTCAATGGCTCCAAAATGTTTATTCTTACGGTTATTATCCCGTTTAGAAATGATGTTTGACGTTTTCTTTTGCTGTATTCTCATTTCTTATTGGTTTGCTGTGAAGAAAAAGAATTAGTGACTATTGTAACCCGTTGTGGTCGGTAACTTCTTTCGTTAGTGCCACTTGAACTTATTCTTTGCGATTCAGTGAAAAATGTCTCAAAATTAGGCCTCATAAGCGTGTAACCTGGGAATATACACATTTGTATTAAAATTCTAAGTTGACATATCCTATTATTTTTACAATAATATACTACTCAGGTGTCCGTAAAAAGAATGTCCCAGTTTCAATGCTTTATTATAGCAGCGTAATATACAATATCAGCAGCATATCATACATCAAAGGAGTAGGAAGGTCGTGAACAGAGTTTTTCCATACATATGCTCAATATATTACCCCCCTTCGTTATAGGTTGATTCAGCCGATAATCAATTCCTCCCCAAACATTGGTTAACAGATCCGGAATGAGTAAAGGAAGGAACGGCATGTTCAATTCTGCGTTTCAACTCGGCGTATAATTGGGCAGCCCCATAGGAAGAAATCGCATGGCGTTAAGTCCGGGGACCGGGGGGCCAGATATATAGAGCTCTGTCGTCTGGACCATTATGACCAACCCAACGATCTGGGAGTAATTCGTTCAACCACGCTCGCACTATGTGACTCCAATGTGGAGGGGCTCCATCTTGCTGCCATATAAAGTTTACCGCTTCATCCTCTAATAATTGTGAAAAGAGCCATTGTTGTAACATATCGAGATAGGCGACCCATGTTACGGTTGCTTCTGCGAAAAAGAAAGGTCCGTAGACCTGGCGTCGGGATATGGCGCAAAAAAAGTTAACCTTTGGGGAATCACGTTCGTGTTCTACAAGTTCATGCGGATTTTCAGACCCCAGATACGAACATTATGGGCATTCACCTTACCCCTGAAATGAAAGGTGGACTCATCGCTAAACACTACACGATCTAGGTCATGTAATCGTCTCGACCTAACACTGCACAGGCAAAGGTAAACCGTAGAGCTAGTCGTCGGGCTTTAAAGCATATACAAACTGCTGCAACCGTTATGCACGCATGTGTAAACGTTTCCTTAACACTTCCACACCGTCGTTTTGGCACCTTCAGTTCGTGGTTTCTCCGAACAGATTTCTTGGGACTATGAAACGAGGCTGATACGATACATCCTGTACAGTCGCGCGAGACCACCAGCCTTGTTCCTTTGCAAAGACATCCATTAGTTGCAAATTGCCTATACTATCAGCGAATGTTTTTGCCACATGGAGGATCACGTGGAAACGTAACGATACACTTTTGAATCAGTAATTACAGGTTTGAGTGTGGTCGCCAGGTTTTTAAGCTTTACGCGGACTCGCCATTGTCAGTATGTGGCGCACACACTAGATTACATCTGAATGCGCGCATGCGCGTATGTCGACCTATCAGGAACTCGTTCTGGAGCAAGTGCATATTCGAAACTATGCAACTTACTCTTCACTTTGATGTATGATATGATATGGGATCTTGTATATTATACTGTTTATAATAGAAACATTGGGCTTCGAGAATTTCTTTCCACGGGCAGCAAGCCAGACAATGATGTAGGTATTTACGCTCTGGAAGTATTCTTCGGCAAGCGGCAAAAGCATTTGCTATAGGTCAAAGCCTAATTAATTTGTCTAATAAGCTTAATATCATTATTAATATTGTTAGGGATATTATTATAATAAAAGAAAATTAACAATAATTATTACTATTCCTACATATTGTGAAGACGGTTAGCGTTAACGATTAACGTTAACTTCCGCTACATTCTTTACCGATAAACGCTTTAACGATTAACGTCGTTAATATGTTTTTTTATCGATTAAAAATAAACAACGTTACCTTTCTCATTAACGGTACTTACAACTGTGTATATAAACATATAATATATATATATATATATATATATATATATATATATATATATATATATATATATATATATATATATATATATATATATATATATATATATATATATATGAATAATAATATATATATATATATATGCTATATTTTTCTTTGCTATATAATATAATATAATAAATATATATATATATATATACCGTATATATATATATGAAAAATATAATAACATAATATATAATAATATATATATATATCATATAATGTATATATATATATCTTCGTATATATATATATATACTCAATATATATATATGTATATATTTATATATATATATATATATATATATATATATATATATACATATAACCTCGTATATATATGACGTGAATGAGGACAGTATACTTGATGAAGCACTGGAGCCGTCCTCCAAGCTACGACCATGACGCAACAACAATCGCCTGCCTTCCTCTTTGCCCAAGATTGGGAGTAAGGTGCTCTACATGCATCGGAAAAAGAAAAGCAGTAGGAGGCGCATGACAAACATTGAAAAGAAAGCCCAAGCGCACGCACACCGCCCCCTCTGCGCCGTGGTTAGTGAGGGGACTCGTCACAGACAAATCAACGAAGCACCCTAGAGCATCATGCGGATTCGCGACGGACCCTCACTATAGTAAATCGTCAATGTAAGGGTTCATTCCCTTGGGCCAGGTGAGCCACAACCATGCCCCCATACAAAACGCCATTCTCTCCTATCATGCACCTTTATTCTCGCCTCTGCCAAACTCACATTTCTCTCCTTCAGACATTCGTTCACCGACTCTCCACTTTTTCTTCGGTCTCCCAGCCGGTCGGTTCCCAACACACTCACCACTATGCATCCGCTTAACCAACCGATTATCATTTCATCCTTTCCACATGACCAAACCATCTCATTAGCCTCTAATATATTCTCTCATATATCTTTCTTCACACCACACAACTCTCTAATACGTTCATTCTTCATTTTATCAATTCTTCTCACACCTAACACACCCCTAAGATTGTCCATCTGAACACATTGAACTAGATCTATACTTTCTTATTCAGACCATAGTCTCACTACCATACAATAACACAGGTGACATTAACATACCCTCATGTCAGACCTAGCTCACACAAGATTTGTCCCTTTTCTCTCACCAAGGATTTAATCCCACCAGCCACCTTCCTACCATTCACAACTTCCTACTACACTCTGCATCGTCCGTTCCCTTCTCATCCAACATATACCTAAATATTTAAACTCAGACACTTGTTCCAGCTGCTCACCATCTAACATAACTTCACACTGAGGACTGTCCTCACTCACAACCATAACCTTACTCTTATACGCTTACTTTCTGACATCTTTTACACACCCTGCAAGGATCTACTGTGTAATCTCTCAAACTCTCCTTCAGATTCGCAGAAAACAGAACCAAATCATCCGCATATAATAGGTAGGGCACCCTCCACTCATCTCCATTCTCCACCATTTCCTGCCATCCCCACCTCGAATTCTTTCATAACCCCATCCATATACAAATTGAATAACCAAGGAGACATAACACAACCCTGTCTTACTCCGCTATTAATCCTAAACCAATCACCATTGACACCATTTATTCTTACACACGCTTCACTATCGTCATACATACTTTTGATTCCATTCAGAAGCCTACCACCAACACCATATATCACTAACACCTGCCATAACGCTTCACTATTAACTCTATCATACGCCTGTTGCAAATCCATAAAACCTAAATACAATTTATTCTTCTTCTCCCTCATTTTCTCAATCATTTGTTTCAATGTAAAGATTTGATCCACACATCCTCTACACTCCTAAACGCACCTTGTTCTTCACCAATCAGTCCTTCAGTCACTCGACGCACTCTTTTCTCCGACCAAAATACCAGCATATACCTTCCCTACAACACTCAGTAAACTTATTCCCCTGTAATTTCTACAGTTTCCCTTTTCTCCCTTACCCTTATATAAGGGTACTATTACCGCTCTCCTCCAATCCCTTGGAACTATACCCTCTATAAACGCTTTATTACACAACTTCCAAATCCAATCAATCAACATCTCGCCTCCGTTCTTGATCATTTCACCAGTAATTTCATCTATACCTGCAGATTTACCATTCTTCAACTTTTTCACTCTACCCATTACCTCCTCCTTACTAATAACCTCATCCCCAACCATACCTATTCCTTCTTGCCATCAAACCACACATTCACTATCCTCTTCATTACTGTTAATATTATACGGATTTTCGAAGTGTTCCTTCCTCTCCCACACCTACTTATCAGTTACAAAAAGCACCATCCTATTCATTATTCTAAGCAGATTCCCTTATTCTCATTCTTAACCTTTCCTTCCTTCCAGAAGAGCTTCCTATTCCTTGTAAGTCCCCATTCAGTCTTCTTCAAACTGTTCATTTTACCTCTTGTTTTCTCCTAAGTATACACAACTTTTAGTCTTACTTTTTCCTCCTTATATAATTCCAAGCATCTTTCTTTTGAGTCTTCATCATTTGCTTTTAGTACATTCAACCACGCTTCTTTTTTACCTTTAACCGCTTTCATCACCTCTTCATTCCACCATTCACTGTTAACATTCTTACTTCCTACTTTAGCACATCCACATACTTCCTTTGCACTACTAACAATTGCTTCATTCATTTGCTCAGATTTGTTCGGTATCAACTTGTTCACATTCAACCGTTCTACTAGCGAGCGCTCTTACATACTTATCCTTATTCTCTTGCTCACTTAACTTCTCACTCTTAATTTTACCTACTTCATCTATCGTATCACCTTCCTCTCCATCCAAGCCCCACTAGCAATTTTACATAGAACAACATAATGATCCGATAATCCCATTCCTAAACCCCTAACTGATTTAACATCCAACACATACTTCAACATCTCCTTCTTCACCAACACTAAATCAATCATACTATATATATATCAATCAATCAATCATACATCAATCATATATATATATATATATATATATATATATATATATATATATATATATATATATATATATATATATATATATATATATATATATATATATATATATATATATATGCTGCCTGTATATATATATATATATATGTTGCCTCTCTCTCCTCTCCTACGAGAAGAGGGATTACGCAAGGTATTGTGCCACCCTAGCAAGCCTGACCCAGGGTCCGTTAGGAGAAGCTTTATAAAGTGGTACGTCTAATAAGAAGGGTTCTGTGTCATCCAGAGTCTGAGAATATCTTTGGCAGCACTTAGGAAGGAGCGCATTTGTTGTTCTGAACTGTATTCTTGAATGAAGGGTGATGACCAGGGCGAAGACGGGACAGGATTACGCAAATTTTACTGTTCAAGATTTGTAAATAATTGGGAAATTTCAGTTGTTGGACGTGTTTGGAGTAGTATTTATTGTTTTTGGGATGCGGTGCTCTTTAAGTTATTTTTGCATGGATGTTTTTAATGATGGGAGTGTTTTGAGGCAGGGGGGAGGGTGTTGTAAATATTTGAGTAATATAGAGCGGTTATTTTCTGCCTTCTTGGTGTGGGTGAGGTGTTGGAATGTTTGATACAGAGGGTGGTCTGAAAGGGATTTTCTGTAAGATGATAAATGTAATGTGTAGATGATTCTTTGAGGGAAGTTTGGGTTTTTCTGTTTATAGGTGATGAATCATATATCAGGGAAAGAGGAGACTCAATTATTATCATTGTTTTATTATTATTATTATTCCAGTTTGTTAATGTTGGTTTGTGATATTACTGGAACCCAAACAGGTGGATGCACATAATTTATTAAGAAATAAATTCTAATAACACAGTTCTGCAAATAATTTTTTTTTTGTTCTGGTCAATGTTTTTTTTTCTCTGCATTTAGCTTGTGTGTAGCTCTAGATTACATTGCTTATCTTGGGGTGAGAGTTAAGGAGAAATAGTGGATTGTTTGAGTGAGGGAAGGTTGTTTGTTTGGAAGGTTGGTTATTGGACTCTCTTCTGTCAGGGTAAGCTTGAGCCAAAAAAAATTTAAAAGTAGAGGAAGTATTATAAATTCTTCTTCTATTTTCTTTCTCAGTTATTCAAAAATATTATATTAAAGTATTAATTACAATTTCTGTGAGGCATGGGTGTTTTGAAACAAATCCTATTCTGCTAATAAGTACATAAAAACTGCGGCAATTGGTTATTAGGATGAACATCCAAGTTTATAAGGCAAACCACCTAAAATATCTAAAATTATATTAAAAAGTAATGAAGTTTAGGTGATAATGGTAATGAAGTTAATACCATCTGTTTTTCAAGTTTGAGAATTCGGTTTCCCATACCCAACATAGTTTGACATATAATTAACAATAGTGACGCAATATTTTACTACGAATTGACTGATCTTAAAGTATCCCACTTCTCCTAGAATAGGCCACGGGTCGTGAGGTGACCTGTCACCATTCATAATAAAGTTCAACCTATATCATGCAACTGTCACAGGATGAGGAACAACCCTAGATGGTTTAAAATCGAAGGACAAATAATAAAAGCCATAGATATTGAAAATCTAATATCACAGTGAAATGGAAGGGAACATACGCTATCTCTTTGGACAAAGTTTTATGTTCAAGTGACTTAAGCTACATTTAATTTCTTTGGTGTTTCCTCAAACAGTTCTCAAAAACATAACAAGGAAATTTTCGAATGTAATTATCTTGTAAGAATAAGCACATAACATGAAAATCTTAAATATTTATAACCCAGAAAGAACTTAAGTCCTCTCTCAATCTATTACAGAGAGATAGGAAGAAATTCTACTCACATTATGGGCTACTTATAGCATATAATAATTTTTACTTAAATCCTAAGCATTTGTACTATTTTTTTTAAAAATTATCTGGCTTGCATATTAATACGTTCCATTTCATGTCCAAATATTAAAAGCACAAATATAAAGTTCTTCGCTACAATTGTTTATGAAGGAAATACGTATTTAAATTTTAATTTAAATCATCCGCTATTTTCCTTCAATCATAGTTAAAAGAAAAACGCTGATCAAAGTGTTAAATTATCTGTAGGGAATTTTTTTGGCTTCTCTTTTGGCTTTGGAGAACTTCCGACTTGATTGTCAGCTTTGCTAAGACCGAATAATTTCTCATTATGAGAATTAATTCTCATTTTATAACTTGCACTGTACAATTTGAATATTTAAAGAAAAACGAAATTTACGAGGTGAAAAATAAATATGTAGTAAAAAATTTATTTTCAAAAATATAACGTAAAAAAATTACAAAAATTTACACTTAATTAATAAGGGCTTCTAACTGTACTAATCTTGCGTTGACATCAGCATTCAGACGAAGAGGAATCATTCCGGCGAAAGTAACAATTGCTCTTGCTTGTTCTTTCAAATGCTGTAATAAGTTACAAAAAAAAATATTAACGAATAACGAATTTAAAAAATAAAAATAAAATAAAAAAATTTCAGGTCCCAAAATCAGAGTTAATTAAAATATAAGCTAAAATGACGCACCAAAAAAATTAATATTCTTAACTTATTGAATCAAAATTTTTTTTATTTACAAATATTGAAAATTTGAGAATCTTGCCTTAGTTGCAGGTAACATTTGTGAACTCATGTTAAGTACAGACACGGTAGGACTTGATACAGGAGTTGAGGACAGTGGACTTAACAAAGTCTGGGTAGGTGCTTGATAAAGGCGATATGTTGAAGTCATTGCTGCAAGTAAAACATGAGGCAACACAGTTTTTACCTCTAGGCCGAAGGAGGGCATTGCGGTAACTCTACATTCTACTTCATCCTTTGCAAGTGCCACGAGACAATTTCATAAAAACTTAGATTTATACGTACAATCAGATACTCTATAGGCAAGATAAAATATAAGAATAGGTAGGATTGCAACCTTTAAAGTCACCCAATTAATATTTACACAAACTTAAGAGGAAGCAACAAACTTTTATATCCAGGTCCTCGTCAATCAGTTTTTTAATCAAAATTTTTGTTATTTGATTATTTTATAGTTAATGGAATATTTAAACACATTCTGTGAGACCAGACAAATCCTCTGTCTAAACTCTATTCTTGCAATACACTCCCTCTTAGTTCTGATTTGGGGATTACAAATCACCTTGGAGTCACTTAACTACGGTCGACCCTCTATACCGGATAATGGAACTGGATACTTACGGGCACGCTTCACGGATTAATCGAGAGATTTCTTAGCCGATGGGCATCCATACGGACGACACGGACTAGCACCCGTCCTTGCTTTTGTACTTGTCAATTACTCCTTGGACTCCAGCGTTGAATCTTATAGGAAGTAGAAGCAGAATCCTCTGGAGAGCTTTGGGAGAGCTAGTTTTTTTTGAGGCCTAGTGCAAAGAAGATGCTAGTCTACTGAAAGGGCGAAACAAACCCTACCTGAGAGTGTTTAACTCGAGACTGGCGTCGGTAAACCATTGTGCCGAGAAATAGTCTTCTGGAGTGCTCTAGGGTTAAAGGTTTCGGGCCAGAAGAAGAAAAGCTGGACCAACTGACAGGGCGAAAGCCCTTCCTTGGAGTTATCCCCTCCGTACTATATATATATATACCTTATGTATATATATATAACTATTAGTTATACGTTTATACGCTATATATATCTAATATATACACTCTAATATATAAACTATATATATATAGATCAGTATTATATATATATATATTATATACACTATATACTATATATTCTTATATATATATCTATTATATATCATATTATATATATTAATATAAACACTATATATATCTATATTATATCAACATATATATACTACTATTATATATATATATGCCTATATATACCGGTATATATATATTATATATATAATACTATATAATATACATGTATAATATATATATATATATATATATATATATATTATATCATATATATATATATATAGCTATAATATATACCTATATTTATATATCCTACCAACTTTAAGTGGCCTTCAAGTTGACGGTTTGCAGCACCTGTTTGTGGAATAGACCTGCGATTGACACACCCTCCGCCTCATTTCAACACTTCCAGATCGTTGAGTTCCTGAATGAGGACTTGAAGGCTCTCAGACAGAGAGGGTTATTCAGGAGGTTGCCTGATAAACGTGACTCGGTCACGACAACCGCATGGTCGCCGCCCAAGAGCAGGGCAGGTGGGAAAGACGACCCTTTCATTACATGAAGGCGAATGACAGCCAGCCCTGGCTATTCGCCACCATGAAGAGACTTGAGAAAGGCTTGAGATTTGCGAACAAGCGGCAAGGTAAAGAGAACCCCCCACTGTCCTGTATACCTATTCCCTCAGCAGGACAGACCTGGGTTGACCTCTTTATCAAGTACAATACCCCTATCCCCCCTTCCACGGTGTGGAGAAATTGTTCCGTTTGGGCTCTAATGTTCTCAGGCCTAAGAAGGTCCTCCCTGATGATGAGAGATTTTGAGCTAACTCTGGGGTTCTGAACTGAAATATGAACCTCTTGGAATTTGAAGTGCCTGGCCCAGATGGGAGGAGTAAAGAAGAGAGGAGAGGGAAACAACAGCAATGCAACTAACTAGTAATTACAACTAGGTTAGGTCTATATATATATATATATATATATATATATATATATAATATATATATACTATATATACATATAATATACTTATATCTATACATATCTATATTATATAAATTATATATATATATACTATTATATATTCTATATCGATATATATATATATAATATATACCTACATATATATATATAGTTAATAATTAGTCAATGTTTTTGTTTCCTTATTACTCCTATCCTTTTTACTATCCTTCTTCCAACCTAGTATGCACAAGCAATTGAAGCACGATCTCTCTGTAGAAGCTCTGCTGAGAAAGACGAGTATATGAGCACTGATTGGGAAGAAGTGCTAGTTCTACTGAAAAGACGAAAATCCTACCTGTGGTGTTTAAAACTCGAAGGACTGGCGTCAGGAGACCAATTGCCCGAGAAATAGGTTCTAGAGTGTAGTCTAGGTTCGTTTCGGTACCCAGAAGAAGAAGAATGGTGGCATCATGAAAGGCGAAAAACCTTTCATGGGAGTTGGTGTTTAGATCTTAACTATATATATATATATATAAACTTATATATAATAGTATATATATATAATATTATATATACCTTATATATATATCACTATATACTACTTTCATATTATAATATTAGTACCATAACCCATAACTTATATAGACCTTGGACCTTTACTATGACTGAAGAAAAACTTTTCATCGAAGTTTACAGGCCTGTTTTTATACGTCTTTAAAAAAATAGAGATATTAATTTATTTGATAATAAAACAATTTTCCTTTTTTTGCGCTTCACTGTCCTTTTATGTTTTAATATAGTAATTACATTATATATATATATACCTATTATTATACCTATATTATATAATATATATATAATATTTAATTATATATAATATCTATATATATATATATACTATATATATATATATTATACCTATATCCTATAGTTATATATATATAACTATATCATAGTATATTTATATATAGATGGTCAGATTTTTTTAATGCTCACAGTATGTACCTAGGCGAGACACGCAGGTCTTCCTCACAGATCCAAGTCACACCATTATATATTTGGAATCGCGAAAATTTCTAGGTGGGATTTACCTTTTTTTTTTTTTTTTTTTTTTTTTGGCTTATTATCGATATATTTTTAAAAATCCTTATTATCCCCCATCTTACGGCGGCTGAGTCCCACGGGGGACCTTAAAAGTTAATACCAACAGTGTTTTTGGAAGTACATATCCATCGCCATTCTTTTTTTTTTTTTTAACTAAAAATACCCTAGGGTAAACGGCCAAAGCATGGCAGGAGTCGGGTCTCTCGGACTTCCGGTGTACGACGGGGGGGACTAATACCCCCCCTTCCGGGGATTGTCTCCGAAACCCCACGCTCTTTGGTTTTGCGGCGGTCGCGGGTGTTCTCCGACCATCCCCTCCCGGGTATGAACGTCCCCCTCCTGTCCCCCGTCGCGCGAGCCCCCATCAAAATGGGGGAAATAATTTCTCTTTTTTAAATTTTCGACGAATAAAAAAACAAAACACAAAAAAAAACTTTAAAATTTCTGAATAAACAGTTACATTATATTATATACTATTATATATTATATTTATTAGTTTTGGATGAAGATACATCCCTCTAGCTCCGATATTATGTATATATATTGGTTGATATATTATATTTGTTCATTTATATTTATTGTGCTACTATTTAGGTATGGTATTTATTATAAGATATGGTGTTTATATACTGAGATAATCTACCTTATAATATATTACTATCCATATTCTCTATTATAACTAACTATACTATTATTATATCTTACCTTTACTATTTAAATATAAAACTGAAAGAAAAAAAAATTAATAAAGAAAATCACAATAATGAATGTTAAAGCTCCTTTTCTTCTTCATTTTTATATAACTGTTCTTATTTCTTATTATCTTATATAGAAATACGTAATAAATACCACAGACACCCAAACTTTATCTTAAACAGAAACATAACTCTCCTCAACAATCAATGTGACAAGGGGGACAAAGCTCATATATACTACTTATGTTATATTATTACTAATAGGTAACTGAGTTATCTATATAATTCTATATTATATACTCATCCTTCTACCCTCCTTATTATATTATCCTATATCCTATAGTAACTACTATACTATATATTAGTAGCTTATTATATTATGAAGAAGTTTCCAAAGAAAGATGTTTTGGAAATACAAAGGAGCGAAAAAAGAAATATAAAGCGCATACGATTAAGAGGGGAAACACAAGAGATAACTACTGACCCCTTCCCTGCACACTTTCGACACGGCACGGTCCATGACATGCGGGACTTCAATCGCCGGCGAATTAAGGAGCTTCTTCTGGAATAGAGCCTCGCATAAGGTTAGAATCGAAAATAAGAGCGACTATGTCGAATAATGAATCCGGATGGTGCCCTTCGTAATCTGATGAAACCAACGGATGTGAGGGAGGTTCGACAGGAACACTGGGTCATAACATTCCGCTTACACGGTAGTAATGAAGAATTGGTGCATAGTGATGTGTGTGGGATCTC
>JABUQX010031603.1:10000-26405 GCA_015478945.1 Trachelipus rathkii | reverse complement strand
TTTATTTTGCAATGGTCTGGAGATTTAAAAACGTATTAGTGAGTAAAACACCCAATGTATGCACAGAGTTCCTGCAGATTTCAGCCTAATATCATATGCCAATAAGAAGAAAGATGCAAGGTGTTGAGTAACCAGTATGTAAAAGGATCAAATAGACATTATCACCATAACCGCACTAATTAACGATGGAATTACTTTGATTTTACACTTGCCAAAGCGCGTACATATTCAACAACGTTTACTTTCTTAGGATAAACATAATATTCTTCCTCTTCCCTCTCTCAACTCACCCCAATTTGCCCATCACCTAATCCCCTCCTTCACAGTCTTTACCATTTTCTATGTCGTGAATAATTAGGTAAATATTATTTATATCTTGATATATGGTCAAATCTCAATTTTTCGAGGGGGTTCGAACCCCCTCAACTAGGTCATTTATATAATTATAAATATTATGCGTATATAGTATATATTGGTCTTTTTCCTTATCTTTCTTCTATCTATCTCTTTGAGCCTGTATTAGCCTGCACATTAACACAAATCTCGTACCTTCTTATCAAATTGTATTGGTTGACTACCTCATAACGATCATCCAAGTGTGAGGGTGAACGTTGTGTTCCACATGCGTACTCAGACTGTCGGGGCATTTTTACGTGCGGAGTAGGTAGTTTTGGGCACGTGTTGATTCTCGTATAATAGTACGCAAAATTCTCTGTTGTATGTGACATACTCTTATTCCGCTGTAATTGTTTTTACTACATACATTCTTTTAGGTGGTCTTTCGCCTGGAACCGCCTTCTATAAACTGATAATAATGGTGTCTGAGACAAGATACGAGTTGGTTCCGGACTGCTATACATGTCCACATATCTACAGTTTTTTGCATAACCGGCAGGAGGTAAAGTTTATTAAGCCTATAAGATATAACGTTTATACCATCGCTTACTTTTTGAAGGGAGAAGACATTTTACTTGCAAAATATCTTTGGTTGGATTTATATCGGATGGATGGTTTTTTAATTTATTTAAGAAGTATATCTCTCATTTTTTTTTTCAATCTTAGAACGCAGACTTGTTTATCTTTAAATCTGTACAAAAATTAAATTTTCTGTCTGCATTTTATCTTTTCTTGGGTAGGATTGACTTTTATTTGAATTTTTTGTTCCGTGGGATTATTATTTGTTTTATATATAAATATTTTGATATTAAGGTTTTTATAGGAGACAAAGTATTGTTTCATCTTATATCTCTATTTCTGTCTCTCAATGACTACGTATATTTTTAGTTTATGGAACATTTCGACTAAGGTTTTGCTTGGTTAAATCACGGACGTATTTAATCTCCGGATAAGCATAGCATCTTGACGAGACCTTCGTTTGGAAAGGTCTAGAAACTTCTGTATTGTTTTCACTGTTTTTCTTTGGTCAAATTGGCATTAATAGCTAACATTTCGGATCCTCTTTTCCCTGCTTCCCGAACTGTCGGACAAGCTTCATTCATCAGCAGGAGTTCACTATTAACTGTGATTTATCGAACGCTCGCATGCAAATGTCAGAATGGTTGTCGAATCGATACGTTATGTGCTAATTAAATTTAAAACAACGAACTGAAAAGATTACTTGTATTTTTTAATAGCTCGAGGTTCGAGCATTCGGCGTACGATCAGTATGTTTATGGAAAAAGCGTGTCTATAGTATATTTTTTAATATTAATTAATTCGCTAGCTCGGATTACTATCTTTCATTTTATATTTTATCATCTTCTTTTGCAAAGAAAAGAAATTTGCTGACGAGGCGAGGTTTCGAAAATAATCAATAAATAAAATTTTTTATTTTCTCAATCTTTGTGCAGTTCTTTGTTTATTTATTATATCCCAATTTAAAGTTTATAGTGGCTTATCCGAAAACAATAACAAGATGGGGTTCCTTCATCTCATATATTTCTCTTATACACTCAATACACATTGAGAGTACTTGGTTGATCATAAGGTAATCTCTTAAGGAAGCGTTTAATTGTCTGTGATGCCTATGTAACTATATTCATATTTTATTTATGCTGTTTGGATATATTCTTTCGTTTTAGTTCCATGTACATCATATTTCATTAGTATCATTCATAAATTATATAATAGGTGCTTGCGGATTCACAAAATTTATATCATCTCGGGGTGTGTGTTTGGCTCACGTTGCCGCACTACATACGCCCGAGTGAACCCTATGACGCAATTGGATAGAGTAGTATCAGATAATGTATGTTTATCATTAGTTCGGGTTTCTAATAAGGTATTCAAAAAATTTTCCTTGAGGACGTTCTTTTAGGTATTTTCTGTTTACCTTTAAATATTCTTGGATTCATTATTTATAAATTGTTACGGAACTGTTATATATTAAAATGATTCAAAATTCTTTTAATTTAATAATTTCATATTTTAATTTGTATTTAATTTTATAATTGAAGAATTTGTACTCGGAAACCTATTATTATTAATTATAAATTACTTACTTAATTATAATTATTATTATTTTGTATTATTAGTATGGTTATTATTAACTATTGTAAGTATAATATATTCATTCAAAAGTATATGTATAATTTATTACTTTATTTATAATTTAAATTCGAATATCTAAATAAAAAGTTATTATTATTTAATATTATTATAATTTATGCATATTTTCAAATTTATTTATATTTAAATTAAATATAATAAATATAAATAATAATTCTTAATTATTATTAATAATTTATATACTTATTATATAAAATAATAAATTTAATCTCTTACTAGACTATTAAGTTTTACCTATTAAATATATACTTATAATTCAATTATTATTTGATTATTTTATTAAGATTAATAATAATAGCTTATATATTAATATGTGCTTAATTATTGATGTTAGTTAATTCAATTAATTTCAATAATTAATATATTTAATTTAAAATTAATTATGTACTATATAATTATAATAATATTTAATTATAAATAATAGAATTCAGTAATATGTTCAAACTGAATATAATTTCAATTATTGCTAGATACTGATAGCCTTGTGGATGTTATTGTAATGGGCACTATCTATCAGTCGACGTTAAGTTATCTTATTTATGATATTTATAATAAATAATCTTAATCTATTTAATTCTTAGTCAAGTATATTTTTTAAAGTAACAGGTAAATTTGTAGTGATTTCTGAGCAATGAGTTATAGGTGCTTACCTAGCCCGCAAATACAGAGATACTATTCGCTAACAGGTACCCCGGAGCTAGTACTCGCCAAGATTACAGGTAGGCCAAAAATGGTAAATTGTATTGCACGGGGGGTAGAGGTGAAGCTACCTACCCAAAAATTCACGAATGTGCAATAAATAAAAATGGCTCCTGACGGTGAGTACAGTGCCTTAAAGATTAATATAAATAAGATAAATTAAAGAAGAAGACATGGAGCTGCTTAATATATAAAAAATATGTCTGAATTTATTCCTCACTCAGGGCAATAAAAAGTAAAATTAATAATAATAATAATATAATAATAATAATAATAATAAATAATAATATCAATCAATAATAATAATAATACATAATAATATAATAATAATAATAATAATAATAATGAATAATCATAATAATTAATAGATATAATAATAATAATAATTATAATACAATAATAATAAAATAATAATAACTAAGTAATAATAAATAATAATAAAATAATATAAAAGGGTACAAATAGGAAAAACAGAGTAATCTCTTGAATATATAATAATTGTGATAATGTTAGATGAGACGAATAATTAATAATAATAATAATAAATAATATAATCATAATAGAAAATATACATAATTAATATAATAATGAATATAATAGATATAATTATAAATCGGCTATGCATATTATAGATAATAATAATTGAAGCTTAAGTCCCCCCCACCAAAAATAGTAATAATAATAATAATAATAATACATAATAAGTAATATAATAATAATAATAATAATAGATTAATAATAAAATATAAGAATAATAAAGAAGTATTTATTAATAATGTAGTAATAAACTAACACCATATTATAGGGTCAGCTGTTTTCGCAACGGATGTATATATATATAATCATATATATATATATATATATATAGTACATATATATAAGTATATATATTATATAGCGATCTTGATAGCTTATATATAGTATATATAACTATAAGATGTAATATATATAATATATAAATATATAATAATATTATGACGTATATTATATATATATGATATATATTATATATATAATATATTTATATACATATATATATTGCGAACGAAATTAAAATGAAATTTTATTTATTTTAAATTTTTATTTACATAAATTTAACGACGACATTAACTTCTCTGCATTAATAGTAATAGTTATAGTATTTTTTTCTTATTCGGTAATCATTTAAAAAGAGATGCTCGAAATTTATCTTATTCAATTTGAAAGATATTTATTGTTGCGCGAGTTTTCACTACGTTATAACTCGTTAAATCCCAGCCAATAAATATGGATTGCCATTAAATATATAAATGATCAAACAGATATTAGTGAAAATCATCCTAAAATCCCTTAAAAATATATATTTTATATATATTTTATTATTACTCAAAAAATCAATTCCTCTAAAAATTGCAACGAAAAGTTGCACAAAAAAACCGCCTGAAAAAAAAAAAAGACTCGAATTTTAAACTTTACCCGAGAAGTAATTTCGAAGTTTCCTCCTCAGAATTATATAGTACTGTATTTTTAAGCTAAATTTTCGCGTGAAAACTTTTTTTTTTTTTTTTTGCCGTAACTTTAGTTGTATTTAACCAATTTACATTAAATCTTCCCTGCAAGGGAAATTTTATTTAGTAAACTATCTTCGGATATATTCCACATTAACTGTTTTGTGACTTTTATCGGCTGACACTGCCCCAACTTCCTTTGTCTCTTTGAAACTATCATTTTCGCATTGCACATGTTCCAAAGTATATGTCTACCAAATTTCATTTAGAAATTTTATGTATTTCATATTTTATATATATATATATATATATAAATAATATATATATATATATATATATATATATATATTATTATATATTATATATATATATATATTATATATATATATATATATATATATATATATATATATATATATATATATATATATAAGCTGTTGAGCTATAGGAATGGGTTATCTTTGTATTTTTGTTTTAGATTTTTAGTACCAGATCATTAAGTAATTTTTAGTAAACGAATGAATCGCACACGAACATTAAAATAATAAAATATTGCCTTAACATCATAAATAAAAATCATCATAAAAATAAAAAAAAAAAAAAAAAAAAAAAAAAGCCAGTAAATTTGCAATAAATTTGGAGACTTTAAAACTCATTATTCGAACTTTTATTTACGTTTTATTTTCTTTGTAGATGATTTCAAACATTTCATTTAACGTTCATTGAAAATCGGTGAAAATTGGCTGGTGTCATTAGAAATGATAATTACTCCCATATAGACAAATATAAAATATGAAGTAACTAATTTTTTAATTATATATTAATTTAAATGTGGATACCTTTTTGTTTATCTAAATATTTAGTGTCTGCAAAACACGATTTGTGTGAATTAAAATTTACCAAATGAAAATTTAATATATACATTATCTCCTAAAGATCTAGCAAAAAAAAATTTAATTAAAAAAATAAAATAAAAATAACCCATTCCTATAACACAATAGGGCATATATATATATATTAATATATAATATATATTTATTTTATATATATATTATTATATTAATATATATATAAAATATAATATATATATTTATATATTTATATATATATATTATTTAATATTATAATTAATATATATATATACTATATATATATATATATTATAATATATTATATATATAATATAATATATATATATATATATATTAATTTAATATTAATAAAATATATATAATATTAATATTATTAGACCTGTTTTAATGTATATTTACTAGACTCGTTACATTTTTGATAGATATATTGTTTTTTATGCATATTTTTATAGAATACTATATTATATTTCATTAAGTATATGATACCTATAACAGTACAATTTATTAAGGTATTATAATAGTGTGACGGATACTATTGATTTCAATTAAAACATATAAGACTCAGTTACGTGTTTTAACGGAACTCCTTTAGTCAAAGTTTTATATTTTTTTTTTTTTTTTAAATAAAGGGTATAATTAACCCAAGGGTAAACCGCTCAATAAGTGATGGCAGGTAGTTCGGTATATATAAAGTTATCTCGGCCTTTATAACGGTAGTAGGTAACGGACAGTAGGTATGAATACTATTATTCCCCCCCTCCGGGGAGTGGGTCTCCTGGAATCCTCTCTCTCATTGCTCTTTGGTATTTGTAGTTTAGTCTTATGCGGGGTGAGTTCTCCTCCGCCCTCACTCCACCATACGGGGTATAGGAAAACGTCACCTCCCCTCGCCCCCGTCGGCTTAACGTAAGCTCCACACTAATTTTTTTATTAATTATTAAGAATTTTTTTTACATATTATATATGTATATAAGCTATAATACATAACGTGAACTGATTCAATATTGTAATTTGGGTTTTCATGTAATGATGTGGTAACGTACTTTTCGATGAATATATTTCATTTATGAAAAAATATTTTATTTAGTCTTTTTTTTTTTTTTACATTATTTTATAATATAATAAGCTTTATACGCTCTGATTTCAATTATATAATTGAGCAATTGGTTAGTCTGTAAGTTCGTTACTTTTTCGTGAGATAGTATCATTTATATTTTAAAATTAATTTATTGATATATAAATGTGAATTTTAAATATATAAATTATATTTATAATATAATATTATTCACTGATCTTGTGAATATCTTGCACCTGAATAACCGAAATCACTCTACTGAAGTAATTTCTCATTTGGTTCCGATGGTAATTATCATATCTATAGACAATATGTTTTTAAAAATATATCACATAATATATATATCTATATATATATATGGAACAGAGATTCTTACATCACTCAAATACTAAATACTAAAAAATATACATAATAATTATATATTTAAATATTGGCATTCATACACTGTATTTTATAAATATAAATTCTTACTCAATAATTATTATTGAAATACATACTAAATTTTTATATATTGCAACAAATAAATCAAATATATTACTAAAGAAATTTATATTATGATCACCGATTAATATTTATTATATTACCCAATTACTTATAATTATAACATTATTATATATATATCATACTTAATTATTATTAATATCAGTTATTTACCTATAATAAAATATATAATATATAGTAATATGATAATTATTATTATCTATATTAATTTAGTTATACCCTAATAAGTTATACTATATACCTTCTATTATATAATATATTTTGAGTATAATTCCTTTATATATATATATATATAATATATTATATATATATCTAAATAATGATTATTGATAATTGTATTAGCAATATTTATATATAATATTATACTTGATAAATACTATAATATTATTATTATTATTCACCTGTCCCTTGCTTCCCATTTATAAACTTGGATGGAGTGTAGCTGTTCGTCCTCAACATCATTCCGCATCCGAGTATATCGAGAGCGGCATTTAAATTAAATGAAGGTACCAGTCATAAATATACAAACAAACTTTACAACCATATAAACAAAACAAACACATACACCATACGACAACAACAAAAAACAAATAAAACACAAGTCGCAGCAAATCTATCAAATAGAGGTATAAAATTTAAGTAAAGATAGCGCGTTAATCAACCAAACCATCTTAACCATAAATATATATAAAAATTATAATATATTAATGATAATAAAATATATATATTATATTAATATATATATTAAATATATTAATAATATATATTATAATATATATATATATATATATATAATATATAATATATATATATTATTATAATATATATATCGGGTGTGTGTGTGAGAATACAAGATATATCTTTAAATTAATTATATATCTTATCTTCCGTATCAATTATAATAGAAGTATGAAATAATTTTGAGATTAAGTTTATAATCCCACTTTTTAATATATATAATAAAAAAATAAAAAAGACAAAACTAAAATAAAAAATATTAAGTTAATCAAACCAAAATTAGATGAGTAAAAGAGTCGGAAACATTATACAATATTCGTTACTCATCCTCTAGTATCATTTTGAAGTAATATATTTAATAACCAATATTAAATATATATATATATATATAATAATAAGTAATAAATATATAAATTAATTATAATATATATTAATTATTTATATATTATATATATATAATATATATAAATATATATATAATTATAATAATAATATATATAATATAATATAAAATTATAATAATATAAATATATATATATATAATTAATATATATGCTATCAGCTGAGTCAATTATTATTGTTTCCCCAAGAAGTGGGTAATTGGGTGCTTAATTATAACGTGCACCTAGAAGAAAAAAGAATAGTTAAGTATAGGGGACCATTTAGAATAATTAATCGAGGAAGAAAGTCCCCCCGTAATCCTGCAACCACTAATAACTCTCAACCATTTCATATACCATTATTCATTAAGTATTGTTAAAGACCTATGAAGAATATTTTAAATCAGCCTATAAATCAAAATTTACACCACTTGTTATAACTAGTCCCCCCCTAAAATATGTGGCATCTTCATAAAAATATACCAATATCTAAGATTATTCTAATTTCACACTGGGCGAGGACCACCAACTAGGTATACTTCCTCACAAAAATTCCGCCAATTCACAACCCAATTATGTACCTTTCTTTCTCATTTGTGCTAGAAATTTACTATTTCCTTTCTATTCAGGACATTACTCTTAATTACTAACTCAAATCCACATTTCAATATTTTTTCTTCTAGACCTGGTCGTATAATATCCAATCAAACTTATCAATTCCACTTCTAAAGACACATCCTAACTCACCTGACTATATACCAACCGACTTAATTATACCAATCCTTTAATCCATAGATCCTAAAAAAATCTACCCGAATATCACACTCATTTATTTATATTATCTAATTAACACCTTTTGTCACATCACACATACTCTCTCTACTACCACTTCAATTCTCATTATTTTATAAGTTCTTTAATCTAACACCTTATTAATAAACATGACTACTAAAGGATTATTTTATCTGGACAGGGACTGCTACATACTTAAATCTATATATTATACTACTTTAATATTATCACTCTCAACCAATGTATAATCACTACTTTAATGCATAACATCTGTAACAACATAATCTCATGCAGAAAACCTCAGCGCACTCAAGACTTAGTCTTTTTATTTAGCCTTTTATTTATTTTTTTTTTTTTTATTTTTTTTTTTTACTAAATTGTCACTCATATCTCAAAGTGTCCTGAGCGACCGCAGAGAACTCTTTTTCCTATCAGACGCCCAGCACACACAGGAGTGACGCATCCATTGCAACACAAGCACGGTGATTAGAACACGACACTTGCTGCGTACGCACCACACGCGTAAACACAACATACCAGCACGCGACCACCGAGCAATCTACGCAGCACGAAAGATGAGCACGCCACCAGACATTTTCTACTACACTACCGGACATGCCAATCACCTCTCCACCACCCCATTACCTAAATCTCCTGGTCATCTAACATATAGCCTAAATATTTTAAATCATATACTTGTTCCAGTTGACCTACCATCCAACTTGATTCAGTTTTCACACTCTGGACTTGCTTGAGTGCGTTAGACACCAATAACACTTTGTCTCTTTAACAACATTTAACTTTCTCAAAACCCTTCCTTTAACATTAAACTGCCTTTAAAACCTATTATACCAAATATCTCTACAAATTTAATGTTCAATTAATTCCCCCATCAATACTAATAAATTACCAATTAATATTCATAATCTATAATCATAACTCAAATATAGCAATTATAGGGAACACCCTCTCAAACTGCTCTTCCATTTATCATACCAATCATATCTATATCTCCACTTTACTCCCTGTTACTCTCCCACTTTTAATAACAATAAGTCACATGAAATTTTCTCAATCAAGTCTTCACAGATATTTTGAATTACTTTCATGAAGTGTGGTGATTGATAATTCTGTCCAAATGATTATGTTTTAAACCTGAGATATTCAAGGAATCGGCTAATAGAAACTTCTCCTCAACTTATTTTTTAAAGCAACAAAATCATGTCAACAGTTATACAAATCTAACTCTTAATATGTCTCCTACTTACGGAGTAGAGAATAATTACATTATGGTTTTATCCATGACAAACAACAAACCCTACTCGATACAATCAACAAAGCACCGGGTTCAGCGGGCTTACTCGAAGGCAGAATTACACAAAATATTCAGCAACTTGATGCAATGATTAATGTAGACCATTTCATTTTTGTACTAGTATAATACAATTACTCATCTATGTAATACTTAATTAGTTATTATCTTGAATATTATATATAAAAATACTAGGATTTAAATCTAGCTTAGTTTAGTGTCGCTCACATAAAGAATTTTCAGAGGTATAAAATAAATATTCCTCAGTATTACGATAATTATATTAATAATTAGTTACGGATATTAGCGATAACTTACATTTAATTTACTGACTTTTGATAAAGTTCAATATAATATATAATAATAAGTAATTCTCATATATAATTTTGAATAGTAATTCAATTGATCTTTTATTTGAGTCAATGATTTTAATACATTGATTCACTTATATCTATATATTTCTTACCTCATTTGATAAATTGAATTTTAATTATACCCATAAAATTATATAGAGCATTATATATGTTAATCAAATAATTATTTAAGAGAGTTAATAGAGAATTTATATATCACCTAGAGATAAAGGAGAAATGGAATTGATTACAGTCTGTAGGTAATACTATATAATTGATAATGTTTATGGACTTCTCTCGCTTTAATTTGGAGACTGAATTAGTAGAGGCTTAGTTAAGTCCAACAATCTACCACCACCCTAAGTTTTATAAAGTGGCAGAATGACATAATATGGATATAATCATAATAATTATTCGCTTAACATAGCGAGTGAAAAGACTGTTACCAATGGTTTAGATTTATAGAAATATGTGATAGGATGGCATTGTCAGTGGTTTTTCTAAGTGTCCAGATAATTATTTTTAAATGTGCTTCGATTATGTTAATTTTGTTATTTTATATTTTTTATAATTTATATAGATAATCTAATTCTCTTATGTAGAGCACAATTTTTTGAGATAAGTAGGTAATACCATGGATAATTATAGTAGGGAAAAGCCTTAAAGCTGTTTATTCTATCACGATAAAAGAAAAATTCAAACAATGAAGAATATTCTTCCGCAAGGTAAATCTTGGTTCTTACCCCAAACTAGCTAAATAGATTGTGTAAGCGGATATAGTGAGTTAAAGTTTGTTTAGAAGGAAAAAATCGATAGTCATTGCGAACCCAGAATCTGCTATATCCGGAAAGTTTAGTTAAATCTATCTCACGGAATGTTAAATTGGTGTCAAAATTAGTTAGCATATGGTTAATCTATTTTTTTCGGTTGTATAGTGGACAAAAGACATATTAGGTGTATAACTGCGACAGGTGCTTCATACCTGGTCAGGGTTATATATTAACTAGAGTTACTAGGTATTTTGGTTCTGTGGTGCGACTGAATCTAAGGTCTTGAGTGTGGAAAGACCGTTTTATTCTGTGTAACGAGATAATAAAAGTCTGTAAAACATGTCACGTGGTCTAGAGTATGCCCCCCATACCAGGAAAGTGTAAAACTTATATTTTAGGTGATCTGTTAATAGGTAATGTATATATAGTATAATTATTATATATTATATAATATGATTCGGAGTATATTAAGATTTATATCAATTATTTAGAATAGCGTTTTCCTCCAATCGATATTTAATCGTGAATCGATATATATATATATAATTAACCCTATCTATTTTCGAATGTTTTAATCAGTCTTTATCTACGTGCTTCATTGACTAGTTATGGTACTATATATTGTATTAAGCTATAAACCAATAAATATAATAATTATATATAAATATATAAAAATATAGAAAATTATATATATAATTACAATATTTAATATTATTAACATTCGTAATTTAATATTATCGTTGTTATAGTTAATATAATGATTATACTATATTATTATATAGGTATGAGATACTACATATTCATCCGTCGGCTATACACTCATATATTCTCGATATATACGTAAGTAGTATAAATATATTAGTATAAGTCTATTAATATTACTACATATATATATTCATAAATAACTTAGGATATATTATATATAATGGTAATGTATTGTTAGATTAATATATACTATAGATATCTAACTAGTATGATTATAGAGTTTTGTTTAGATCACGTATATATATAGGTCACCCTAAGGGTAAGTATATATATAGTTTAGTTAGCCTTCAATACTTAAGCGCCAAGGTTACAAATTATATCGTCCTGAAAAACCATTATGTTTAACGTATAGTATCTATATATTATATTACGTACTATATCAGGTATGGCTAAAATTTGTAGTATATATGTATTAGAAGTTATATATGAGTACGTTATAAATATTACTACTCGATCGGGTATATAAGATAAGTAGTAATTATACGTTTAAATTCACTCTAGTCAGTACCCCCCGTAAAGGGATGTCACTGCCCACAATAAATAAATAAAATTTTAAAAATGACGTAGTAATATGTATGACTATGATAAAATGACAATAATAGTTGTACAGAGCTGCATACGTAAAAAGGCTCATAAAGAGGGTAGTGCTGAGACTTCCACCGAGTTTATAAACAAGAGGAGGATCGAGAACTGGACGGTTCGAGTTCATTGATACTAATGGGCGTGGATGGTTCGGGCAACTGTAACCAAGGCGAAGAAAAAACAATTGCAACTTAAGTGAACTTTAGTTGGGGAACCCTTAAAAGAGATCCCTAGAATCGGAAAAAAATAAAAAAAAGAAGAAGTATATGACTGTGCACTAAGTAGTGGCCATATAAAGTAAAAGCGATAGAGAAATGTGCTATAGTGAGAAGAAAGAAGAGTAAGAAAAAGAAATCGCACCGTGAAAGAGAGGCACCCGTGTAGTAAGGTAGCCCCACGAGTGAACGTAATGAACCACATGTGATAGGTGGAAAATAGAAAAATAGAAGAGAAGGAGTATATCTAGTTAAAGGCATTTCCATGTAAGTTCAAATTTTGAATAGGCTAAGTAAAATAAATGGCAAACCGGTTGTCTGAGAGTCCTGCATGATAGTGCTGTGTGAAGTAATAAATTAATTAACATTCCGGGTAAACTAATTCTAATGAATTGGTAATAATACTATATATGCTCTTATATATGTTATATCAGATGTAACTGAATTAGATTAATTTCATACATATAATATATACAATATATAGTTCTAGAAATCATCATATAGCAAAATAAATATAAAAATAAAAACGAATGTAATAATTTTGATAAATATAGAGATAAATTAAATAAAATTTACCTAACATACTCGTAATTATATGTATAATATATAATATATGGACACTTATACATATAATAAATTTCTAACGTTTATTATTACATTAGTACTATAAATAAAAGCATAGTTATTAAATATACTAAGATAATTATTATACTTAAAATAAACCACCATTATCACACCTTACACTCTCCTGACCGTTGGGTATTACTATATTTTGATCTATATTTTGATCTATTGTATCATAATATATTAATGATATATGGTGGAACATAATTCTTATTTCAAACTTTATAAAATTGTTCATGTTTTACAATACTCACCTAAATCAATGAAATCTAGTTAATTAATCTAAATAACATACCATATATATACTCATAAACCCTAATTCCCCTTCCTAGTTCTCCAATCCATAGTAATCTATATATATGATCTATTTATCTATTGTTAATCTATTGATCTATATTGATTATTTACTATATTTAGACATATAGTAAACAATGGTCAAATAAACTCGCTCTTCACTAAAATTATCAGGTTTTTACATACCCTAAATCAGTTAAAAATCTCGAGATAATAATACAAGTACCATATTTGCATAAAAAAAAACCTTTCTCGGAGACCTCGCTCTGTTCCACCCTGCTGAGTAGTAAATCCTATTTTAGACTCCTTAGAGCAGATAATAACGTCGTAATGTCGTTGGATTGTATGGCTACATCTCACTATAGCCTCTCAGCAGTGCCTATTGGATTTCAAAAGATACAAAAAAAGTTCCATGAATTCTATCCCTTAAAATTGTAACGATTTACATACCTAAATCAGTAAATCTAGTGTATGAATCATATAGTTCTCCCAATACCAACGAACCATACGACACTCTCCCTGTCCTAACTTCCAGTGGTCACATCCTACATACGTTGACGGTTAAGGGTAGAATAGCTACACTCTCAAGAGGAGAAAAGTACATAACTATCAGCATATTTCTAGCTGAGAAAATTGTAACGTTGTATTTTGATAAGGTAGCTGAAAAACCCGCCTCTACAAGTGTCCCACCAACATATAATTGATAACAAGATAAAAACCTCACTGTAAATTTAGCCTAATATACTAACCATTCCGCGCAATGCAACTGCGGCTGTTCATTCCTTGACTCCTCTAACCTTGAATCTACTTCGATCATTGATTGACAGTCTTAGCGAGGTTCGTAGTACACTCCAACTATTCTGCTCAACTCGAAATCGTGAACAAATCTAAAAACAGAAAAATAATCCGCCCTTATGACAAACTTACTTTCACCTGCTGAGTGAATAATATTCATCGCCTAACGTAACACAATAGTATTTGGACAGATCCGCTACACTCAGAATTTACCCGTCCTCATACAGACATCTCCGGGATAATCGTGACACTAACAGAGCAGACCAGACAATAGAGAGTGTTGACAAAGCGAACAAATATACACTTTATCTATATCATCTCTTTTTATATAAATTAATTATATATCTGTGTGCAAGTTAAACTTATCATAATCAAAATAGACACTCCCCCGGTTGCTGAAGTATTTTTGTCACCCAACATTGATAGCCAGTAGACGCTCCTTGTCTATGACCCCTATAACGACACGAGTGTGATGATGTGACGGAAAGAAGACGTCGTAAGACGCATCCTCTACATCACCTCTCTATAAGATGCTGTAAGCACTTAGTCAACCATCGTATGTGTGTGGTGTCATTTGCACACAGATGAGTGCGAGCCAAATCTACATGAACCCCACGATGACTATACCTCATGCACACGTATATGACCATATATTCCTATGTGAACCGACCCACATTAGTTTCCATGAACACGGATGCACTCTTATACTGCACATTGACCAAACCACTGCGCATGACAGCATGAGCTTGACACAGTGAACCTCTTATTTCAGCCACGGATCACGGATATCCTAACACTGCACCATCTATGCACCACCTTTACGCACCGACCACACTGAGTACTACGAGGGCATAGTAGAGCGTGATTTGTGTTACCTGCCTACATGACCTTTCTGTATGAGCACGCTACATTAGAGTGTATATATACCTTAGACCCTTTTTTAGTGAATCAAACACCATAATTTCTGGACGAACAACCCTGTGTAAAAATTTAGTTTGGCACACCTTCAAATTTTTTTTGCACCCTAATTTTTTCTGGGAAACTCAATAAATTATTACACTTCATTATCTCAACATTATCACACATGAATATTTTTGTGAGTCCGCCAGATAATATGAGAGCGACGATCCATCGTATGAGTTATATGACCACTCCTCATATCATATAACACACTTCTACCGGCGACAATTATCTCATCGGTCCGTTGGAGTCTCTATATTAGTGACCCACTCACTGTCAATTGAATATCGAGCGTATTTTATTCTGTGTTTTAAGGGGCTTAAGACCCTTTCTGTTATATCTATCACAGAAAGTTCCTTGTGTCCACCCGCAAAGTGTCAGTATATTATACGTCGCGCACACCGTGTCAATACCCCCGCATCCAGGCACTCACTTGACGCACCCCCCGAAAACTGCAACGGTGCGCACCCAGCCCCATAAAGTGGCGATAACTACGTTTGACCCGAGACAGCTCTGTCCACCGCACACCCCTCGGTGTAAGACATGAATTAGTCACGAGGCAGCGTCAAATATCTATTTCGTGTCACACAAAGTTCCGTTCTACTCGCTTCGACACATCGAAA